>JAQQSW010001393.1:0-18755 GCA_028646575.1 Pseudocheirus occidentalis
ACCACCCCATGCTGTCTCTCTATATTTTTTATTTTTTTAAAATACACAATATGCACTAGGTTCCACCTAGAGGGCTCTTATAGAGAACAGCATGTGTCCTTACTGGAACACCTACATATATATGTAAAAGCATATGTATATGTTTATGTGTATGTACATATATTTAAATTTAAAGTCTGTATTTGTTACTTCAAAATATAATTCTTAAGCATGTATAGATATAATTCAAACCTCCACTCCCATCCACTACACCCCCAAACATTAGCAGATATTCTAAAGAGACAATTTCAGAAGGTGACAGATATCACCAGCTGTGTATATAATTTATTGGTGACTTCCAACTAAATGGCTTCTTATACTGAAGCAGACTTCCCAGTTCTCATTTACTTAACTGCAACAAAAACAAAAAATTTTCATTAGACTAGGTAACAATCAAGAAATCTAAGGAAAAACTAAAGTGACTTCTTAAACCCTAGATCTTCACAAAAAGTCAGCAAACTCCACAAACAATAGGAGATAGGCAGCATAGCCAGTATCAGTACAAGCAATCATGTTAATAGCCTCCAAGAAGGACCAGAGGTGGACCAGAGATTCATGTGGCCTATATGGCTCTATGTCCAGACACAGCTGCAGTGGACGTCTCTGCAAGAAAGATTACTCCCCAGAGTAATCATAACTATGGCAACTTTGGAAGTTGCATAGCTAGGGAGTAGAACCTGACCCTAGCACAAAACCCAGGAACTTCAAGAACTAAAGCTGGAAAGTTGAATAAAACAAAGAAAGTCACAAACCAGTGTAAAAAATGAGAGAGCTAGTGATTCCCCCAAAGTCAAGCTTACGGAAAGAATAATTCCATAACAACTGGAAGCAGAGACTCAAATGATTTTTAAGAGTTTTCAATAGACTACCTAGAAGAAATGGGGAAGAATAGAGATTGAAATGAAATAAAAACTTCATTAGAAAGAGTTAGGAGAGGGGCAGCTAGGTGGCCCACTGAATAGAGAACCGGCCCTGGAGTCAGGAGGACCTGAGTTCAAATCCGGCCTCAGACACTTAACACAAAACCTAGCCATGTGACCTTGGGCGAGTCACTTAACCCCAACTGCCCTCCCAAAAAAAAGCAAAAAAAAAAAAAAAAGAAAGATTTAAAAAAAAAAAAGAAAGAGTTAGGAGAAAAATAGCTAAGAAAAGAAAAGGATAAACTGCACCAAAGTAACAGATGCCTAGAAAAATAGAGAAAAAAAGCAAATAGGAAAACAAAAACTAACATGAGTTAGCAAGAAATATTAAAATAAAAATTTAAAAACTGAAAAAGAATGAGAAAATTTAATATACTTGATATATTTTAAGTGACTAGGAATAGGTCAAAGAAAGATACTTTAAATCACTGGAATTCCTGAAAAAAATGATTAAAATAAAGCTAGACAATATATTTTTTTAATTAGAAATGAAATCTATCTAGATCTATTAGTACCAGAGAAAATAGTGAAGATAGATTCTCCTGATCACCTTCTGAAAGAAACTTCTAAAGAAAAATCCACAAAGAATATCAAAGCCAAAATACAGACCTCCCACATCACAGGAAAAAAAATCTGCTAGCATAAAAAAAAAAAAAAACAACCCAGTTCAAATACAAAGTAACTAGAGTCAAGGTCATATTAAGACCTGGAAGTTTCTACCACAAATGGGAAAAGATCTTGCAACACAATATTCCAAAAGGCAAAATTTTTAGTGTTACCATACAACCAAGAATAACTTCCTACAAAGAAGACATCACCAGAGATGTGCACCCACAAGCAAACCAATCTTCCTGATCTTGAAAGTGGGATTAAAGGGGAGTGGGGAGGAGAGTAATCAAAACAATTACAATCTAAGAGAACTGAGGCACTGATGAACAATTTATAATATAAAAAATGAAATGAAACACAGTAACACAAATATAGATATAGATATCAATGAAAGGGACAATTTCAAAGGGTCCTGGGTAATATGAAATGATAAGCAATTGAAATAAGCAATTAGGAAAGTTTATACAAATGTAATGTAAAAAAAACCAGGATTTAAGAACTCTAATCAAAGCAATGATGAAATGACCAACCATATCAACAGAGAACCAACAGGAAGATTATCATGAAGCATGTTCTTCCCTCCTTACAGAGAAGTAATGGACACAAGGTGAAGAGACATATATTTTTTTTATATGGCCGTTGCGTAGATTCATTTTGCTTGACTATGCATATTTGTTAACAGTCCACCCCCCATTCAGTTTTAATGGAAGAAGGGTGGGCTGGTGGAAAAAGAGAGGGTTGGCAATAGTGACGCAAGAAAGTAAGAGAGGAAGAAAGAGGGAGAGAGAGAGAGAAGACCATTGCAACATTTCTTTAAATGCACATTCAGAAGGAAACAAGCAAGCAGGAGAGTTTTGAAAGCAATATGTGGTATTTATAATACAATCCTTTTTAAAAGTATACTGTATAAAATGGAGATTATAGTTGGGATGCCATCTTTTTTTTTTGTATTTTGTATAAATGGAAAAGGTTTTGGTTCTTAAGTTCAAAATGAAATACATACACATACACACACATACACACACATATAAGATATATTTAAAATTTATGGATGAACCACTTAGGAGATATACACAATTCCGAGGACTCTTTAAGAGCTTTCACCTCCAGATAAATGTCACAGGGATTGATATTCTTGCCTAACTAATTGGAATGCTTGGCAGAAAGGCCATCAAAAAAATCATGGCTTCATATCTGAGGTTCAGCTTTTCTCTAGTTTAGGCTCAAATGCTTTATTGGACTCAGTCATCTTTTGATATTCCAAGACATGGAGAAAATGCAGAACAGCATTGTCTCAGACCAGGAGCTCAGGTTCAGAAGTAGATCTGCTATCATTTGATCAATAAGTTAAATGCCCCAGCTCTGGCCCTTCTCAAGGACTGAATTTGGAGACCTCCTCACCAGCAACCTAGTAATCAAGAACCTCAGAACCCACTGCCATTGATGGAAGCTATATATCTGACATGTGTCACTGAATAATGACAAAAAACTTGAGTCCTGTCAAGCCCTTGTTAAGCTTGATAAGTACATAAAAATAGGCAGAATCTGCCCTGAATTTTATCTACCTTTTATGTCTGTAGAAAATAACACCACCTCCATCACCTAGAAACACAAGGACCCAGGAAAGAAGTGAGTGAAGTTGACAATAATGCCCCTCCCCTACAAATAATTCATCTCCAGGGTTCTACTCTTGATTCTCTAGCGTGTCTCTGTTGGGGGCCAAGACTTTCTGGTGCCTTGGCACACTAGCTCCCCAGTTCTGCAAGGGCGTTAGGCAGATATGCAAGGAAAGTATAATCTTGTTGGGTGGATGCTCTCATTGGTTTCATGAATATCTAAAGAAAGTACTTAAAGTTAATTTGCAAGTCCTGATTAGGGACTCCAGGTTTCTTGTGCCTCAGGAGGTGGTTTTAGGATAAAGATCTTAATGAGTCATTAATCCTGGGCTGAGGTCAGGGAAAGGCAAGACCCAAGTCACATAGTCATCACTGCAATAAAGAATATAAGCTCTATAATTTTCTTCTATCCTTGGATTGGTGTGGAATAGCTCTGCAATAAACAGACTATGATACACATCCCCGTCTCTCTGTCTCTTTCCTTTATTCAGCTGCAAGCTTTCTCTCACTTTCTCTTTGTTTTTCTCAGCTGGTAGCTAGTCCCTGACTGTGCTGGCCGCAGCATGTCTCCATGGTGCCATAGCAGCTTCTTTATCCTGGAAGTGATCTCCTCCCGGGGGCTTTCCAATACTGCAGATACACTCTTCCCTTGTGGCCCCTTCCTTCGATTGGCTGACTCCTCCAAGTACCTTCCTTTTAAGGAAAGTGTGCAGGATGACCATATCTTCATTCTTCTCTTCATTCCCCTCTGATTCTCCAGACTTCCTCCCCAACCAGGTACTCTAAACACCCTTTCTAGCTTCCTTTGAAATATGGTCCTCCCCCGTTTGGATGTAAGTTCCCTGAAGGAAACTGTTTATATTTGTATATCTGGCACTTAGTATTGACCCTAGCCCATAGTAAACACTTGATAAATATTTGTTGACTATTTCTCCATTCATAAACACTAGACCTGAGATGGTAGGATCCTAGAAGCAACTGGTCTCAAAAAAAGTGAATTTAAACCCTCTTCCCTTTAGACCATGTAAATCCTTGACTTAAGAATCTTCAGAGATTCTCTAAGGTAAATGCTGAATCTAAAGCCCTTTCACTCTGGCTTCACTACCTTTCCAGATTTAATTTCACATTACTCCCTTTCATTCATAATATACCCAACTGGCTTATTTGCTGTTCAATGAACACACCAATACATGTTCCATCTTCAGGTCTTTACACGTCTGCCATGGCTGGAATGCACTACCTCCTGATCTTCGTTTCTGGAAATTCTTGGATTTCTTCAAGACTCCCTTCACCTGACACTACATATGGGAAGAATTTCCTGTTTCCCTTAGTTGTTTGCACTTTCTTTCTGAACTTATCTTGTTCTTATTTATTGGTTTACATGTTGCACTCCCAGAAGAACGTCAGCTTCCAGAGGAAGGAAAGGAACAAACTTTCTTTTTTGTTTTATGCCACCAAATCCCCCTGATACATAATAGGTACTTAATAAATGTTTATTGATTTGAATTTAATTAAAAAGAAGGGCCAAAATTTTAGGTACTACTTATTCCAACTGATTTTACTTTTCATAATGCTTCAATTCTCTAAAACCAAATACCAACAGAATCATAACTGAATAACCAGCTAATTAAAATCAAGTAATTACCCACACTGGTGCTGAGGGGAAACATCAGAGAATGGAAGCACTATGAAATCAACTCTTAAAAAATATATTCCAGGTAAGGAGAGGGAATCTTAGGGAGAAACCTTGGACCTCAAGACACAAGTCTGATAAAAAGAAACAGTGACCAGAACACCAGTCAAACAACACAAATGGACAGCTAAGGGAAAGGTGATGATTTGGTTGCTTCTCATTTATCTAATTGTGAATTGCACAGACAATTTGATATGGGGATAGAATGCTGACCTTAGAACTCAGAAGATGTGTTCAAATCTCACCCCTGCCTCATACTGGCTTCATGTTCCTGGAAAAGTCACAATCCCTCTAGGGAATACGACTAAGGCTATAAACCACAGAAGAGCTTCTATCTACATTAATAGAGGGAATTTCTTCATCTATGTGTTTCCTATAATAATGAAATTTCAGGAATACTCCTTATACTTACGTTTGCTAACTAGATTCTAAGTCCAGTTGTTTCTGACTGTTAAAAGTGTACAAGTCCTGACATGAGATCATAGATCTAGAGTTAAAAAGGGCTCCCAGGGGCTACCTGGTTCATCCTTCTTACTCCACTAGGGAGGAAATGAAGACCTGGAAAAGCCAAGGGATCAGACCAAGGACAAATAGCTAGGAAATAATTGAACTTGGATTTGAACCCAGGACCTCTGATGAAACCAGAAATCTTTCCACTTCATTATACACAGGGCATCACCATAAATGTGGCATGCAGTTTTGTGGGCGGTGTACAGTCTCTCAACCTAGCTCTGCCACAGGTCTCCAATTGACTAGCAGTTGCTACACATCACTGCAAGGGGGATTCAACTGGACATACAGTTTTAAAGCTTCCATGTTCTGGTTTTAGGTGGATTCTAGGAGCACAAGTTTTGTTGCTATATTTCTTTTAGCTGGAAGTCTTTTAAACTCTTTTTGTTCCCACATAATTAATAATGAGCCTAAAGAAAATCCTTAGCACGTTTTCCTCTGATGGATCATAAGTTTACAGGTTTGTAGACAGAAACAGAAAAGACCTTAGAAGTCACTTACTCCAACATGGTCATTTGAAAGATGAAGAACCTGAGGCCCAGAGTTCAGAAATAACCTTCTCAAGGTCACATAGAGAGTAAGTGACAGAACTGGCATTCAAACATAGATCTACTTGACTACGATCCACTATTTTGGCTTTTTTTTCATACAATATCACTGGTTATATAGATATTTTATTGGAGAAGACAAACTCTTGGTTATACCTCATTTAATAATAATAATATGTAACATTTAGAAAGTAAGTATCTGAAGAAGGATTCAAATTTAGGTGTTCTAGGTTCCAAACCCTGTCACCTAACTACCTCAACCCATTCCTCTTGCTGCCAGGAATCTGTTAGCTCCAGCGCCTCATACACCAGGACTAATCAAGAGCTGTGTACATGGTCCACATGAAGGATGCCTTAGGGGCATATATCATCTTCTTCAATCTTGTGATAAAGCAACAGAACTGGCCCCAAGTATTAGCTAACTGATTTTCTAGGATATTCAGGAACCCATTTTTTCTGGCCCACATAAAGCATATGTAGACTGGGAGAACTTATCCCAGTTCCTACAATGACATGTCAGGTTCTCAGAGTTAAGACTGATTATATCTCCATTTGGAGTTCTAGGTGTATACTTGAAGCATCAGAAATTTTTTTTTTCTAGTGTTATAACTCTTGAGTTATAACTCTTGGTGTTCTCCTCATCATTATCAGGTAACAATACTCAGTCAACTGGATATAATAAGCTTTTAGAAAAGAGCATTTACTAATGTGGAAGAATATTTGGCACAACTATTTCTTCAAAAGTCTGTGACATATTCTCACACTAGCACATGTAGAAAACAGGAGAAATTGAGCCAAAGTGTAGAGAACACATAGGACTTATAAAAGACTTTTTGCTAGAATCCTCAGAAGTTCCCCATAAGTATGATGTAATTGGAGGAGGAGGTTGTTTGGTTTTGTTTTTTCTGAGACTTACATATATGTACACAGTTCTCTGCTTATGCATACACTACCATCAGCTGTTCTGGGAACTGAAATGGTGCTGCTGGAAAGATGTCCCTGCTTCTTCCCCTTCCTTATTCCAAGTATATTTTCCTTAAAGGACAAACTAACACCACCTTCCCTTATCCCAGGATCTGAGGAGGTTTGACAAAAGATATCAAGTGCTGAACTTTGAGTCAGGGAGACAAGGGATCAAATCACACGTCTGATATTTACTCTCTGTATGAACATAAGCAAATCACTCAACATAGTTGATCCTTATGCATCCGTCTTATAAAGCAATATATGGGGTGTGATCTTCAACAGTAAAGGGAGCTCCTGCACCAGAAGCTTCTCTGCCAGTGTAAAGAATTTCATAAGTAGGCACCCTCCCCTCCCCCAACAAAATCAGACTCTTGATGCACTGGAGAGAAAAAAAATATTGAAAAAAAACACAAAAACATCCGTTATCTTTTCCTTTTCAGGGACTAATAGAGATTTCCTGGGAAAAGAAAGGAGTGTAGCATTATGGAAAGAGTTTGGTGTCAAAGGACCTACATTTAAAACCCTGCTTTGCCATGTGACCTTAGTTAAAGTAAGCGCTATGACCTTTCTGAGACCCAATTTAATCATCCATAAAATAAGAGATTTGGAATATGTGATCTCTAAATGCCACTAGGGTACTAAATCGTATGATCCTATATTATCCTGATTTTTTTACTGTACAACTGCTCAAGGATAACTCAAATCATGTCATTTCAGGTCAGGTATTAGAGGTATTGAGCCTATGGTAGACTAGAAGAAGCGCTGGGAACCTAGGGGGGACTAGTGAGTTCTAGTATGTAACACCAAATCATACACGTAGCCAATTTATCTCCTAGCTATAAGGATTCAAATCAGATTCTAACATATACAACAAGGCATTTAATTTCTCTATGCCTCAATTTCCTCATCTGTAAAATCAGGGAATTGGACTTGGTGACCTTTTAGGGTTTTTAAATCTGTTACACTACAATTCTATGTAAGGCTAACCCTTCCTGTCCCCAAAGCTTACAGAAAAAAATTTTTCCCTTAAAATAGATCCAGTAATAACTACATATTTGATATCTGCTTATCTTTGAAAAAATACTTATGTCTTGACCTATATACTAAGGCCACTGAGAAATAATTAGTAAAGTTTTAAAATATTCCTATGTAGATACTACACAATAATACTACCCCCAAATTAAGGCTCTTTAACTCATTTAGTAATGACACCTTAGGGGCAGCTAATGGAGAGAGCGCCAGAGCAGAAATTAGGAAAATTCATCTTTCTAAATCTGTCCTCAGAAACTTACTAGGTAACCCTGGACAGGTCACTTTTTGCCTCAGTTCCTCATATGTTAAATGAACAGGAGAAGGAAATGACAAACCACTCCACTATCTCTACCAAGAAAACCCCAAATGGGGTCACAGTTGAACGCAACTGAAAAAATGACTGAAAAACAACGACACTTTGAGCTGAAGTTTCCCCTTGTGAGCTTACAGAAAAACAACAACTCGTCCTCCCAGCTGCAAAATAGGAAAAAAAAATGGTTCTTCCACATTTTACCCTGAATTTTACACTGCCATTGAACTTTCTCTACAGCTGCAAATCTTTCAGCAGTTACTTGAATTACAGCCTTTTTCAGCCCTAGCTTTCAAGTAGAGATAAATCTGTCACTCTAGCGCCATCTAGTGCCTCCAGATTTTATATCTTTGATTTTGAATAACTGTCCTCTTCTCACTCAGAGTGTTTGAACAGAGCTGTTTGATATTTGATCTCAGATGATTTTCTCCTTCATTTACATCCTCCAGGACAAGTAAACCCTCAAGAGGAAGTTTCTCTCCCAGTCTGAGTCCCTGAATGTGATGGCCATTTTGGGGGAAGGATAAAGGGGGGGGCGACAGAGGAGGGAGGGAGAGAGAAAGAGAGAGATTGGGAGAGAGATTACATTGTCTAAGATACTCTTGAAGTAGGGTGATAAAAACTCATACAATATGCCAAGCATCAATATAGATACTAAAAAATGAAGTTTAGATAAAACTAGATTCAAGATATATTTATCTCAAATTAATAATTGATTGGAATAGTGCTTAAAGGTTTACAGAGTAACTTGATAGAATTAGAAGGATGCAGCATAGTACCCAAGCCTTGACAATTGCATAAGACTCATCTCCTAGATGGGGAAAATGATCACTTCAATATTTTGAGAAGAGAGAGTACTTTGCGCTTCCAGTCTCCACAGAAGACACATGTGGTTCTAAAACCTCAGGAAGAGGTTCCTGGTAGGAGAGAAAGACTCTTAAAAGTAGCCAGAATACAGAATAACCAATTGCTTAAGCATGCCACTATTTCCAGCTTTCTACACTACAGACTTTGGGGACTTTGCCTTTGGGGGTTTCTGGGTACTCTTTTACAGTTAAGTTATCTTGCTTCTACTGGGAGTGCTCATTCGTTCTCTGTTGTCCAATGTTATTCTAATATTCATTTTTTTATTTCTTTTTGCTATTATCTTGGATAAATGGATTTATTCACTCCACTCTTGTGATGGTCCTTCTGTAAGTGGTATTCAGTGAGAGGCTGTACGTACTACTTCCTTATTAAAGGAGAGCATACAGTAAGAGAAATGTGAATCAAAAAGTTATTTTCCCTAGATGAGTGATTACATAGAGGCACAGAAAGATATAATTCTAGTTCAGTAGTCCTTGTCTGACTAAAATGTACTAGTCTTATAGACCCAATCCCCTTCTCCCTTCTAGGCACGAATCAGTCTCCCCAGGAGACAAGTGGAAACTATAGAGATAATCTCTTCCGGCCTTCATGGAAGCCACATTTAAATACATCTATATGTATCTACACATCACCTACATAGGCAACAAAAACATCTTCCAGAAAAAAAATGAATTTTTTTCTAATTTTCAGATTTTTTTCTCTTTTTCAATGCATACTTATATTTTAAACATTTTTAAAATTTCTTTATGGAACAATAAATTGTCTTAGCCTAGATTTTCTTTCTAATTCTGTTATCCATTTTCTGTCGCCTTTGTTTATCTCTTGCATTGAAAATGCTGGTATACAAATTGAAGGTTCTACTTTGCTTTTTCAGGAAGAAAGATCTCAATAATAACTTTGTAGATATTCTTATATTAGCACTTATATCAACACTTCCAATTTAATTTTCCTCTTTTTTCAATTTCTTCCCAATTTCAAATTGTATTTTCACTTTATTGAGTCTTCATTCATCTGTTAATTAGTCTTCTTTTATGATGTATAATTTAATTCTAACCATCTTGACTTCCTCAGCCTTGGCATACTATAAAGATCTTGTTACCTCAGTGCTCTTCAATCTTTTATCATAAACCCACCATAAGCTTCAGGCTCTGCTGGCAGTATGGGTATGTTGTCTCTTCTTTTCTTGCCCATTTTCCAATTTTCCATTCCAGATAACTAGGACTTATGAGTCTATTTCATACAATCTCATCTTTTGAGTACCAAATTTCTCTGCATGAAATTCATAATCCCAGAATTTCTTGCTTACTTTATAATGAGCTTAATGGTATGCATACTTCTGTTTTAGCTACAATTTGGACCCAGGCTTCCACTTGAAGACTTTAAAGTTTTTTTGAATGGCTTTGCAGAAAATAGTTCTTTCTTATCTGCTTTGCCATCAGCGCATTACAATCACTAGTCATTGCTTTGCCAATATTCATCTCACTACATTCCCCCTTTACTGGGTCTTTATATCTTTACTGTAATTGTTTATATAGTTATTCATCGCTGAAATACTCATTAACATTCCTCCCTCCCTTGGCTTCTTGTTGATTAATTTACCCTAGTTTTCCTATCTTTAAGCAAGCTGCTGACCTTGGTTCAGCATCTCCATTTCCTTTCCTTTCTTTTACTGTTTGATTTGTTTTCACTTTTCTTGCCACCATTCAGAATGTTTCTGTTATTATACCTTATCCTTCCCTCATTTGAACTATTGAACAGAATAAAGAGTCCTAATGATTCCCTACTTCTTTATATATAACTAAGTAATTTCAACCCTGGAATTACTCTATTCGAATCCTGATCAAAAAAAAAAACAAACTTTCTTCTTTGTTCTTCCTTTCTTATTCTCTTTACCGGTGTGTTTGCCTCTGTCACTTTTTATCTATAATGTCATTTGTTCTTGCTTTTTCTCTTTCATCTATTTGATTTGTGGTCTTTCTCAAACAGATGAATTTCTCATACACATTTTTGTTGTTCAGTTGTAGTATGTCATGTCCAACACTTTGTGTGTTGAGTTTTCTTGGGAAAGAATACTGGAGTTGTGTGCCATTTTCTTCTCCAGATCATTTTCAGAAAAGGAACTGAGAAATAGTTAAGTGATTTTCCCAGAGTCACACAGCTAATTAATAAGGCAGTTGGGGCCATATTTGAACTCCTGAAGATGAGTCTTCCTGATTCCAAGCCCAGTACTTCACTACACCAGTGCCCTCATACACATTAGTCATGGATAGTTTGGTCTCTGCTCTGTTGGTTTCTGATCTACACCTTCATCTCTATTTCTGTATATTGCCCTGTCTCTGTCATTATGTGTATGTGTCTTTCTTCTCTGCCATATTAAGACTTAGGCAAAGAATGGAACTAAATAATTTAGGCTTCTGGTTAGGAAGATTAAAGAGGCAATATGCTACAGTAGCTAGAGTATTGAAGTGGAGTTGGGAAGATGTGAATTAAAGTACCAATGTTACACTTAACATAATTTTGGAAAAGTCACTTAACACTTAACAGAATTTAAGTCTGTATCTGAGACCAATGGTACAGTAGGAAGAGTGTGTAAGATTTGCCATCAGAGGATTTGAATCCTGGCTCTGCTACTCATTTCTGGTATACTCCTTAGGAAAGTCAATTAATTTTCCTGGATCTTACTAAGATCCTCTCCAATTCTAAATCTATGAAATTATGGTATGCCAGATGACATGATTTAAAAAGAACTTGTCACTCTGCTTTATGGATTTAAATCCAAACATATGCAATATCCCAAAAGATACCAAAAAAAGGTACTTGATAAACAAATGCATTGTTAGAAAGTAGCACAACCTTAAATGTCCTGGTGACCTCTTCTTGCAATCAAAGGAACAAAGACACTTTCTACAATCTGTCTTTTGGAAAAAGCTTCTGGGAAGCCTAAGTGGTGCAGTGAATAGAACACTGAACCTGGAGTCAGGAGGATCTGAGTACAAATTTGGCCTCAGACATTTAACACTTACTAGCCATGTAACCTTAGGCAAGTCACTTAATACCAATTGCTCTGCCTTCTCCCCTCTACAAAAAAAAGTTTCCTCCTTTATAACATATCAGTAGGTAGTCAACTTTGTCAAAACCAACTTTTCTGAGTGATACCTCTCAAGAACCTCCCTCCCCCAACAAAAAAAAAAGAAAAAGAAAATTATTATTATATTTCTTAGCCTGAAAACTACTATCAGTCAAGTATATATTAAGCACTTCTTGTGTTCCAAGCTAGGAATCCAAATGCAAAAGAGAATTCTTGACCTTAAGGGGGTTACATTTACTAAAAGAATATAATATGTTCATAGATAAGTACCAAATATGTATAAAATACTGCAAATGTACAGTGATAAGAGGTAGAGCACACATAACTAAAGAAACCACAAATGGCCTCTAGAAGTGATGGGGTGCTGGGGTCCTGTCTTTGTGACATTGTTGTAATTTCGGTTTATGAAATCTCACTTGTGTTCAGGTTTCTTTGTAACATCAAAGCCAAAAGTCATACTTCCTCCAACCATAAAGGCATTAATTCTGCCTCTACCCTTACCCCAGCCTAAAAGTCTTTTCCGTGAGCCAGCAGTCTGCCTAGCAACAGTTCATTAATTGTTTAGCTATACCCATGAATACATCACCCAAGTATTTCATAAACAAACCCTTAGTTTGGAGACCTCCTTTGTTCTGAGTGGCCAGCTGCACCCAAAAATGTTGAACAACATTATCAGTAGAGATAACTCTCATTCTACTGGTTGATCTCCTACTGGGCAGAAGTGCCCTGAGGGAGCGAGTGGGGGGAGTGCCCAGGGGCAGCCCAAGCCCAGAGGATGCTGCCCTCGAGGGCTGCCCCATGGCACCCTCCCTCTCCTGGCCCGTCTATGGCAGACCCTCAAGGGATATGGGCTCCACTCCCCACTGCCCCAAGAGGGTGATGGACTGAGGACAAGGCACCGAAGCAGTTAGAGTGTGTCTTTTTCTGAAATGGGCCCAACCTGTGACAAGAGGAGGGCCAGAGAAGGAGACCATCACCCCTGGCCTGATGCCCAGCCCTACAGGAGGCCCTATGGCACAGTGGCCTCTGCCCAGCCAGGCTCTGAGCCATCTCCTGATGTCCCCACAATGGCAGCTTCAACATATCTGAACCCTGGATTATTCCAACCCACACCACCCCTAACAATAGGAACCTAAAGTGACTCTTCAGATACAGGGCTGGAGTCCTGCCTCCAGTCTAGGCTGATGCTTCAGAAGACCCCCTCTAGATCACCTGAAGAGACTGTGACCAGGGCCATCTTCCCATATGCCTGTTGTCCCCAGTATGGCTGATTATGCACCCTGAATCCCCCCAAACCCCCCTTATATGTCAGAAGAGGGTCAATTCAGCCTCCTAGATCCTCCCCCATTGTACATATGGGACAGAGAGCAGAACATTTAGGGGGAAAAACAGACAGAGACCTGTACTCATCTGCAGCCTTGGTTGCCACTTTCATATTCCTGTCATTTCTACCCTCTCTTCCAAGGAGGAAATGGGTGGAAGGTTGCAAAGACAAAGACTTCCTGGACTTCATGGGACCAACACAAAGAGGAGGTTAGCCCTCCCTCCAGATGCCTGCCTTGGCCTGGATATTGGCTTCACTGTGGGCTGTCTTTGCTTTGGTGTTCACACATACTGGCCCTCTGGAAGTAAGTGAGGAGCCTTCAACCTACAAGGACCCTGGGGGGCAGTGGCAGGCAGGACCCCCCACCCCACCCTCCATCCCTGGAACCCTCCCCCAGCTCAGTTTCCTCTCTCCTTGCCTGCCCTCTCCTGTCTGCTAGGGCAGGGGCTGCCCTGCCCTTCAGTATGCTTCCCTTTTCCCTTTTTTGAGCTTGTTCTGGCCTTGGGGTAATGGAAATAACCTGTGACCTTGACCTTCAGTAGGAGTCTCTAAGATAAAAAAAGATTTAAGAGGTTTAAAAAAAAGAAGAGACAACTCCCTCCCAATTTGGTACCTCCTGAATCCCTAATCAGTCTAGCTTACAATCAAATCAGTCCTTCCAACAACCATATTGGACCTATCACATTCAGCTTTGACCAAAAGTAATCTAGTGATGTCACAAGACAAAAAACACACCTCTTCACTCTCCACCCAAGAGGGATGTCCCAGTGAATTATGGGCAATACACCTGCTCAATTGTTACAAAAGGTGTATGTCCCTTTGATCGTGGACCACTCCTAAACTCCTCCCAAACTCTTCCCGAACTCCAGCCTTACTTACCTACTTGGACTGACAGCTTCATGGCTTTAAAAACTGTATCTCTAACCCCTGCACTTTGCAGGCTATCTTTAACCTTTTCCTGCTCAATGCAAAGCATAATAATAAACTTTGTAACTCTACCAAAAGATAGGTTGAGTCCTGCAAAATTCTTTCAGGACAGGAACCCACAGGGGACTCATATTAGATCCCTTCTAAACCCAGCTCTTCCCTACCTCTTCAGAAGGAGGTGGCGCTTAAACACTGGAGGTAGTTCAAGATTTAGGAGGAAGAGAACTCCAAATGGGGCAGGTTATAGTGTGCAAAGGTGCACATACAGAGAAAAGAATGTTTTGTTCACAGTAAGTATGCTAGTTACTGGATTATAGAATGAATGAGTGAGAGTAAACACACAACAAGCCAAGAAAGTCCTCCTAATGTCAGAGCCAGTACTCTATCCACTCTATCAACTAGCTGCTATGCACCGCCCTCCCCCTTTTTGGAGAATGATTAACTTTCAGTGGTTACTGGAAGGGACCAATATCTAGTAGGAAGAGAATAGAGCAGTGACGTGAAAACCAAAGAATCATTCAGAATGGAGAGAGAGTCAACAGAGTCAAATAAAAAAATAAAAATGAAAGTCAAAATAAAAGCCTTAATGACATGGAGAGGATGTATGGTATAGTGGTTACAGGATAGCTCTTGAAGTCAGAAAGTCAGATTCAATTCTGCCTCTGACACAGCATGGTTGTATGACCACGGCAAATCACTGAGAATTTAGTATACCAGGTAGCTCTCAAACTCTAGAACTATTCTAGAACAGTGTAATAGCTTCCTTGGCAGGAGAGGTTATCTCCCCAGGAGTTCCCTAAACCAATAGCATCACAACACCACATCTCTCCTTTTCCTCTCCCAAAATGATTATTTGAAATGTTCTATGTACACTTTGTTTCTCGCTACTGTGTGGGGTGTATAGACCCTACCCCAAATAGACTACTCAGAGATTTCTCCAGATGAAAACAGAAAGGTTTCTTTATTAGAATCTCATAAGAACCTGGCAGTCCACACAACTGGAACACCAGAGGAAGGAGGTCACCATACAGAAGTGGAAGCTGGGTTAAATAGCCCAAAATGACAAAGCTCCTCCCCCAAGTCCCCTCCCCAGTAACTGGACCTTCATTCTCCTTGGTGGGAAGGTTTGTCCTTATAATCCTTCTACCCAATACAAAATTATTTATCAGAAGTAAACATCACAGATTACACATTTTTCTTCTTGTTTACCAGAAAGCAGATAATTTATAGAAATGCCTGGTGGACATATGATTTGGTGCAAAAAGCAGGCAATTTATAGATCACTTGTTGCTCTTCTTGTTTACCAAAGACAGGCACCTGGCAGACACATTATAGAAAAACAAATTTTGGGCCTATCAAGACTAAAGCCTAGCACAAGTTTGGTGACTGTCTCCTTTACTTTATGAGAATATTTTCATTTGTTCCTCTCAATCTGTCTAATTTCTTGATAGTGTGGGGACAAGAAACAAGGAACTTTAGCAGTCTATTTGAGAAACCACATTCTGTCCTATACACTATCTCAATTAACACTGATTAAAAATTAAGATTACCAGGCATTTGGCAATGAAAGGGAGGGGAGATATAGGACAACCATACGAGGAAATGCTGGGATCAAGTACATGTTTGTTTTGTTTTTAAAGAGAGGCAAGATCTTGACATATTTTGTAGGATGCATGGAATGAGCCACGGACAAGGAAGAATTGAAAATTTAGGAGCAAGGAAGCAGATAATGGGACAAGATCCCAGAGAAGTTTCAATAAAAGGTCATAAGTTTGGGTGAAGGTTGGTAAGGAGATTGACCATCTTACCCTTCAGAGACTGGAGCAAATACAACAGAGTGACTTGAAATGTGGAATTGAGGTAGAGAAGGAGCTCCGCAAAGACAGCTTCAGTTTTTCTGTTGTTCTTTTGTTGTTATTGCTATTACTTGGGGTTTGGGGGTGTGAGGGATAATTTATAGTGAAGTTTCCCCATTCTGAAAAATCAAATCTAGAATGGCTTCACTATTCACTAGGCCTAGGGTTAGGTCACCTGACCTTCAAGTGATTTGGGGTTTAGGGCGGTGGAGACCCTCCCCCAGAGCCAACTCAGCATTAGATATGCCAAATAAGGTTAAAACTGCTTTCATTGGACACCCACATGTTTCCAGGTCCTTTGTCTCAGAGAGATTCCTGTGCTTAGGTTGTGGGTCAGCCCCCCTACCAATAACAGTGAAGGCTAGTTGGGGGGGATTGGGTTTCTGAATTAGAAGATTATATAACCATGGGCTGGCTTCTACCTGTTGCTCTCTCCCTGCTGCCATGTGGGTGACAGGGGAAGAGGCCTTTCTCATGGGAAAGAATAAAGACTTTTTCTGACTTTAGATTCAGACTCTGAACTTTTTCATCTCACACAGGGCTGTGTGGGATGAAAGCCCTACAAAAAAATCTAATGAAAAACTCAGAGGCTTCTCTCAGTAGGAACAGAAACAATTTTTTTTCAATTCTTGCAAAAAAGGGAGCGTCCCCTTCAGCAGGAAGAACCTGTGGAGGGAAGCTGGTTTACAGAAAGCAAAAAGTGCTTATACAGCCTAACACAAGCAACCCCTCCCACTGACCTTAACCTCATTGGCTGAGAGCTAGGCCTCACAATCTAGCTTGAGAATCCACCCAGATACAAGCAGCAAGGAAACAATCTTCAGCCACTGAAAACCACTGAAAGCATTTGATACCTTATTTGGTAGTGGGTGAAAGCAGGAGAGGAGTAAGTTTGCAAAAAGGAAACTTAGGCCCAGCTACAGACGAAGCCCAACTACAAAAACAAAACTTGGACCTAGCTGCAACCAGAGCCCAGCTCAAGGTGAGAATCCTGTCTCCATTTTAGGGTATAGTCTGAGAAATTTTCACCTCTCTCACACGGGAAAAAGTTTTGTCTGTTGTTAATAAATGTGAGATGAGATCTTTAGCCCAGAGGTAGGAGGAATTGGTGGTGCAAATGAGTTGAAAAGCTTTCAAATTACCACAAGGAGGTGAAAAAAGTCTAGTCAGACTATCTAAAAATCGTGGAAAGCAGAAGAAACCACCCAAAAGCTTATCAAACTCAATTTTTTATATAAAATTTATCTAAGAAAATAAATTTGTTAAAGAGATGCCAATGGGATGCTTTCAATTTAGCAGTACAGGACATAAAAGGTAACGGGTACTGATTTGATATGTACATATATACAAGTGTGTGTGTGTGTGTGTGTGTGTGTGTGTGTGTGTGTGTAGATGTATGGAGAAAAAGAGAGAGTGAGAAGGTGGTGGAGCCTATCTCCAATGTTTATGAGGGTGTCATTGTGTGGCTTGAAGTGAGGCAGAATAGACATTTCTAGTTTCTTCTCCCCCATTTCTCTAAGGAAGACTTAATTTTCTTCCAGGAAGGGAAGTAGAATGTTAGGCCAAAAGCTTGGCCATTCTGCTCTCTTCAGAGAGAGGGCATATTATTCTAGAATTAGCTCTAACTATTCCCTTACATAGTATTAGTCTAGGGGGTGTGGTTCACAGATTCTGTTAAAATTCTGATTGATATTTCTTTGATCCGGAAAGAGGACTCCAAGTTTTATATCCAAAGCTTAACTCTCTTGCCATCAAATACCATTATAACAACAAACAATCCTAGCAGGTAGCAAAATAACCTATTTACTCAAATCCATAGAAAACAGAAATCGGACAAAGTTTACATATGAAAGAATATATGTCTAACAGCACAGAATGAAGGCTCCCTCCCATTGTGAATGAGGTAACTCAGCTCAACTAAAAGAGTGCTAGATGTCACCCAAAGGGAAATTTTCCAAAGTAAGTATTGTAGCAAGCTGGTGATAGGAACAATCCAACTTCAGGTTGCTTGAGGAAAAATTTCTGAGAAGAAATCTGAATGAAAAAAATTAACAGTCATCATAATGGAGAATCCAAAGAGATTCAGAGAGATTCATGAAGAAACTAAGTGACTTTCAAAGAAACTAGCATTCTCCTCTCTTGCACTCTCACCAGCTCTACCTCGCCTCTCATGAACTCACAGGACATTCAGTTCCATTGCTATCCCTCCATATTCCATATATTCCAGAGTTCTCTCCAGTTGGGAGTCAGTAACTTCCCCTAACAGCGAACTGCAATATTTGATTAACCACATACAATGAGCAAGGCCCCCACAGACTACCTCCTATCATAAGAACGGTTGAGAATCCTTCCTAAGAAGTAGGCTTCAGTTTTTTACAAATTAAGCAGGCTAATTAGGGTTAGAGGTATAGTTTCTTTAAATTTCTGTGTAGTCTACAGTATAGCCACTT
>JAQQSW010001394.1:0-18744 GCA_028646575.1 Pseudocheirus occidentalis
TCATTTCTATATATCTGCAAATTCTCAGCATGCCAAGTTCCATGTTTAGGAACTCCATAACACAAACAAGCTCTTTTGTAAGTTTATAAAATTAGGGAGGATTGAGAAGGACCCCTGAGAAAGGGCTGCCTTATCCACCCCTAAGATAGAACTGCTGTGGGCTGTGTTTTTGACTAGCCCTGAGGACTTCTATGAATGGGCAGAAGAATCCTTCTTTCCATAAAACACACACACACACACACACACAGAGTAATCAACTTTAGGTTTTAGCATTAAAACATAACCAACCATCTTATAGTTTTCATAAGCAATAGCCAAATTATTTTAGCTATGGCACAGACAAGAATCTTCAGATGACATTGTTGTGTTTCCAGATCATATAATATTATTCCTAATCTGATCTGGGATGAGAGGAGTCAATAGAAAAACTCCAAGGCTTTAACAAAATTTTCTCAAATGCTTTAGGTATATTCAAATTTCGTTTAAATTCTAGGGTGGCCACAACCAAAAATTACAAGGAAATGCATTTTACAGATCTCAAAATTTCAACATTTCAAAAATATTACAACACTCAGGTCACAGTGTCCCATCCCTACTCTTCTATTCTTTGGACAATATAATTTCAAATTTTAACAACATTTAGGAATTTATCCTGGTGTCTTTGCATTATGCCTAACTTTCCACTGAATTGCAGTATACCACAAAGATTTACCATGACCCATATACGTAAATGAATTACCATTCTAAATTTCCAATTTGTACTAGGACCCAATTATTGTAAATCCATTCTTAACCAATTTTAAGAGACTGATTTCTCAGTAAAGCTCCATCAGAGGCTTGGAAAAGCAATCACTACCTCTCTCCCTTCCCTACAGCATTTACTTAGAATTCCTCTCTGTAACCCTGCCTACTCCACCACAGCGTGGGGCCTTTCAGACTCTTTCAGACCATGTCCCCCACTTACAACCCATTCCAGGGTATGGGGGGGGTCAGCTTTAGGGGATGGCTCCCAGAGAAAATCTCAGAGGGCAATGCACACACACATAAAACAACCACGAACAAAGTCTAACATGCAACAATCAGAAAACAGCACAGTTTCCCAGAGAGCATTCCACGAACTGTTTCTCAAGGGGACATGAAAACAGAACACAAAATTCACAAGACACCAAACATAGGACACAGGACACAGGCTCCAATCCCCCAGCATCCCGGGGTGGAGCAGTGAGGGCGAGTTTATGCTGCGTCCAGCCCCACACTCTCATAACAGGAGTACTCACCAAGACAGGATGCCTTGGAAATAATTTGGACGCTGGAGGTCCCGGAGCCAAAGGGATCGATCAAAAGATGATCAGGCGGCCACCCCTCTGAGTCCGGGTGCCTCTGGGACCACCCAAGAGATGCGTGGTCTGGTCAGGAATTACAGAGCCAAAGGCTTATCTCGGTGGGACCTCCAAGTGAGATAGATACTGAGCAATAATTAGAGACCGAGACCAACAGTCAATTCAGGAGGCATCAGTTTATTGCTGGCCAGCGGCAGCCCAGGAACGAGTCCCTCAATCTTCCCTGAGCCTTGGTTTAAGCAGAGTTTATATAGTAACAAATTCTTACAATATGACAGTTGAAAGTGGTTCAAATAAAACCACTGTGTATATTTGGCTGGGGGGAAAGAGGACTCTGGGGTGGAAAGCCCCCCTCCCCTCTTTACCGGAATGCAGCTGCAGGGTGGTATTGCATGTGAGACAGAGAGGAGCCCCAAAGCAAACTGCCTTCCCTTTAGAAATTTCGATCTTATCTTATCACACAGGGGCAGGTGAAGGAGACCACACAGGAGATTTCACTAATTTCAGGGTCCAGTTAGCACTCTGGCCTCAAGGCTCAAGGCTGTCCAGCTCACCCCATGAGTGGAAGATGGACTTGTATTGTGAAATGATTGAATGATTAAGTAAGTAGGCAAATCTCCTTAGGGATATCAGATGATTATTCTTTGGTTCTTAATACTGTTATTACTTTGATGAAAAACAATGTGGCCATTCTAATGATAAGTTGTAGTGAACACTATATTTGTGATTTTTCTGTGATGAGATGTAATGAGGCCTTACTTATCTATGGAAACCCTGATAAATTTAAACATGGAACTCCTGTTACCATCACAGGACTTGGAGGGCCTGAAATATCAGTCAGACAAGTTATCATTGGAATAGGTATATTGAAAGGTATGACTCTGAATTTATCAGAAGGAAGATACCAATTCACTGTAAGGAAGACAGGAATTAATAAGTTTTAGTGCGGAAAATAAAAATGGAGCCAGCCACTTTACCTGAACCTTCTGAAGTAATTGCTTTAAAGCAGTATCGTATGCCAAGTAGGCAAGATGAAATTACCACTACCATAAAGGAATATGTTGAAGCAGGAGTGTTAGTCTCTACAACCACACCATGGAATAAGCCTGTCTGGCCAGTATGAAAATCAGATGGAACATGGAGAATGATCATGAATTATAGACAATTTAATAAGGTGATTAGATTTATGGCCCATGCAAAATGGCCCAGTGGAATTACAAGTGACTGTATAGGATGATTATGCAAACTGGAGTTTATGTATGGTAAAAACAAAGCCAGAAGGAGTCAGGACTGAGGTAGGTGGCTATGTGTGCTTAGACCTGGTTATCACCGCCTTCACAGAGATAGTGAAGGGTGTTGCATATTCCTTTTTTCTTCTGCCAAGAGCCTGGGACCAACCAAGAGAGAGACCCCTGATATTAACAAAATGAATAAAGATGCACAGATGAGAGCAACTATTAACCATAAACTGATAGAAACTGGTGAGCAATGACTTGAAGAGTTGCTAAGAGCCAAATTAATTGAATGTGGTTGGAAAGAGCAATTAAAAGCTCATTGTAAAGATGTGATTAAAGAAAAAGGATTAGAACTTGTCACAGTTGATGACTTGATGGCAGAGATAATTCCAAAAGGCAGAGCACTTGTACCTGATGGTGTAAAGAAGAAACTTTTACAAGGAATAAGAACTTTCCTTGCTCATTGTGTGACCCTTTAAGATGGGTAATAACATCACTACCATGTACTTTGATTTCTTTAATCCATTAAAAAAATGCCATAAGTTTGGAGTACATTTTCTAAATTGGACCTTTTTTTGTAAGATGAATTTTACATGTTTTGGTAATAATTCATGTGTGGTATTGATATTTTTTCTTGAAGATTATTTTAATAATAAAAATAAAATTTAAATGTTTGAAAATGAAAAAAAAAGCAACAACAACAAGAAAGCCGAAATGTACCCTTGGGATTTTGGAAACTCTCTTCATCTGGAGTTGAGTATACACTTTTCGAAAAACAATTGGTAGCTGCACACTGGGCTTTGGTAGATACTGAACAACTAACCATGGTCCATGAAGTGATATTAAGACCTGTAATCCCAATTATGACCTGGGTAATGAGTACCCCAGCTTCTCACAGAATTGGACACGCCCAGGAGGCATCATCAAATTGAAATGGTATATTCAAAATAGAGTTAAGACAGGCAAAAGCAGAGTCTCTGCTCTACATAAATCCATAGCAAACACAAACAATAAACAGAATGATACACCCCCTGAGCCAAAGCAGGAGTTGCTACGGTAGTCTGTAAAATGGAATGAGGGATATGATGGATTAACTGAAGAACAAAAGAGACATACATTGTTTACTGATGGGACAGCAAAATATTTGGGCCAAAAAAAATATTGGAAAGCAGTAGCCTATAACCCATGTACTAGAAAGACTTTGGAGAGTGCTGGGATAGATTGAAGTAGACAATATGCTGAACTTATGGCAGTGCATCAAGCCATCAAAATAGAGCAAGGAGGACGGTGGTCATATATTCACAGATTCATGGACAGTAGCTAATGAGTTAGCTACATGGATGTCCATGTGGAAAAGTCAAAATTGGTAAATTCATGGCAAACAAGTCTAGGGCAAAGAATTACGGGAAGATATCTGGAACATGTCTTTGGTTACTGATGTATCAGTTTTTCATGTAGATACTCAATGGTCCTCACCATGCCAGAATGTGAGTACAATGCTCATGCTGATAGACTGGCAAAGATTGCTACTGAACATGTCCCTACTTTGACAACAACTGATGATCCAATATTAGCAAAATGGATCCACCAAATGGCCGGCCATTTAGGGGTCCAGGCCCCACACCAGTGGGCAGAAGATCGAGGCATTAGTATCTCTCATTCACTGTTAAAACAGATAGCAGAAGAATGTCATATATGTCAATTGGAAAAGGAGTGAACTGTTCCTCAGTAGTAACTGGGGAAATAACAAGAGGAAAAGTCCCAGCCCAAATATGGCAAATAGATTATATTGGTCCACTACCACAAGATAAAGGATGCAGATTTATATGTACTTCTGTTGACCTCTATTCAGTTGTGCTAATGGCTTGTTCTTATAAGAATGCAACCCAGAAAAACACCTGTAAAATTGTAGATCTCATAAGTCTGTATTATGGAACCCCAATGCAGATTCAAAGTAACAATGAGTCACATTTCAAAGGTAATGAAATGAAGATGTATACTAAACAACATAGAATGGATACATCATATTCCATATTACCCACAAGCATCTGGGTAATTGAAAGAATGAATGGATTATTGAAAGAACAGTTAAGGAAATTAAATTCCAATAATTCATATCAACATTGAAAGGATAATTTGTTCATGATTTATGTAATTTGAATAATAGACCATTGGGAGGAAGTATACCTCTAGCCAAGATGATGACCCCAAATCTGCAAATTAGAAAACAACAAACATGTAAGATTCCAAATATTGAGTATTGGACTTTGAGGCCAGATGTCCCAGCACCTTATCCAGGAACACCTGGTTTGGCAGGGTATTATATACGTTGTTTAGAGAACTTTTGTTTGGACAGGAAAAAAATTAGAAAACTCTCCACTGCAATATGCATAAGAATCCCTAAAAATCACTTTGGACAGATTTTACCCAAATCAGGGTTAGCAGCTTGAGGAATACATGTATGGGCTGGCCTTAGAACCCAGTAGAAATCTTAGCCTTCCAGGCAGCCTTCTTGGTAAGACATCTCAGCCTTCCAGGTGGCCTTCTCAGCAGCAACTTCAGCCTTCACCAGATTCTGGTCCCATAGAAAACTCCAACTCAGTTCTCAGTCCAGCAAGTAGCAACCCAGCTTCCAGATGCTGGGAAAATTGCAATTCTTGATTCTGATAGTCTGTCTCTGGGGCTGTTCTTCTGGGGCTATACCCCTTAAGGGCTAATTACCTGCTTACTTGACATAACAAAAAAAGGGGTCTTCAGATTTAAATTAATTACCATGACCCCATATTCATGACCCCATATACATGCACACCAGGACCTTTTATCCTCCACTGTCTCCTGAAGTCTGCCCAAGTTCATGTTCATTGTTGCCATTATACTATCTATCCATTTCATCCTCTGCCATTCCAGTTTCCTTTTGCCTTCAATCTTTCCCACCATCAGAGTCTTCCAGTGAGTCTCATCTTTTCATTTGGCCAGAGTACTTAAACTTCAACTTCAGTATTTGACCCTTCCACTCAATAGCCTGAATTAATTTCTTTAAATATTGACTGATTTGATCTCTTTGCAATTTAAGACTCTCAGTAGTTTTGTCCAAAACCACAATTCAAACTCATTGATTCTGAGGTGTCCAGTTTTCCTTATATTCCCAACTCTCCCGGCCACCATTGCTATTGGAAAAACCAATAGCTTGCAGTGCAGCTGTGGCTCTTTGAGAGCTTAGCCAGACATCAAAGAAACCAAGGTTATACACTGATCCTGGGCCATGGCCCATTGTCCTGACTTTTGTCCTGGCCCTGGACTTTGATGACTCTGGAAGAGACAGTGAGACTGACAACTTTCTGCAGTTCTGCCTCACTTAGGTTCAGTTCATGGGCAAGTGAAGATATCCTCTGATGTCATTGATCCTATTCAAAAATAAAGGAGGAATGTTAAATAAAGAATTGTATTTTAGTAGGGCTCAGTTGCTCAAAGTTGTAAACCTCACTCTCCAGAGTCACCAAAATATGTTATAATCCCTATGCTGATGGTTCTCAAAAATACTTATCCATACATGCCCCCTTTGTCATCCTCCAGTCTCACATCTTGACCTTCCTATTGGACGTAAACTGGATTTCTCGTAGACATCTTAAACTCAAGAAGTCGAAAACTGAAACTAATCAAATAAAAGATTTTGAAAACTAATTTTTATTGTTCTCTGTTTCTTACATCACTTAGTCTTCCCTGTGTCTTCCCTGCTTTATCTCACAAGAGAGCCATCTCATAAGTCAGATGGTGGTTTGTTTGGTTCTTAGAGAGGAAAAATAATCAGCATAAGTGATTGATATATTGAGAAAGTCCAAAAACGTGCCTTGTGTAACATCTGTGGACCGCTCTCCCCTACTGAGGTGTAGGTTAGGGGTATTTTCTCATGTCTTCATTTGAGAACCACTTGATTTTTATAATTTTGTTACATTTATTTTTGGTTTTTTGATATGTCATTGTTCTATCCATCCATGTCTTCCAGAAATCAGCTTCCTCATTCTTGCATTTTCAAAACTCAAATAGATCACTAAGCATCTTCTTTCACTCATCTGTGGATTGTCTGTGTATCTTATGCTGACCTCCCGTAGAATGCATTACATTGCCTGAATATTTCAAACCAAGACAAATTTCTCCTTGCTCCCAAAGTGAGGTCCATCTCAATATTTCCCCCCAAACTCTCTCCTTTTCCTGACTTCTTTTTTTACTGTTTAGGAGACCAATATACTTCTAGTCACTCTGGCTTGCTTGCTAAATGTATCACCATTGATTGATTATGATTTCAGGGAAGGCAACAACAAAAATAGACTATGGTATGGTCAATACTAATTTTGCTGTTTGAGGGATGCAAAGGAGAGGGAGCATCACATATTTATATCCTGATTTAAGGTTTACAAAACATTTTCCTTGAAGAAACTGATAGGTCTTAATATTTCTACTTTATAGATAAGAAAACTGAGGCGTAGGGAGAAAGTGACTTTGCAAGTATTATACCGAGTGTGTTAAAGCTGGGAATCTAGAATGTCCACAAGTAACTTGAGCCTGTCCTGGTTTTTCACCTTCTACATGAAGACCAAGACTACTGGTTGAATTGGCATGAAAGTGCTACAAGGAAGTCAAGATTAAGTTTCCAGGTGAATGCTTAGAGGCCATAATCATTTAGAGAGAGGAGGATATGTAAAACCTTGCTGTGGTTGCTAATTCTTTCCTTTGTTATTGTGAAGGATAATTTATAATGAAGTTTCCCCATTCAGAAAAATCAAATCTAGAATGGCTTCAGTCTTCACTAGGCCAAGGTTAAGTCACCTGACCTTCAAGTAGTCTGGGGCTTAGAGCAATGAAGACCCTCTCCCAGAGCAAGCTCAGCAGAAGATATGCCAAATGAGGTGAAGACTGCTTTCATTGGACACCCACACGTTTCTGGGTCCTTTGTCTCGGAGAGATTCCTGTGCTTAGGTTGTGGGTCAGCCCCCCTACCAATAAGAGTGAAGGCCAATTGAGGGGTGGGGTTCTGCATTAGAAGATTATATAACCATGGGATGTTCTACCTGTTGCTCTCTCCCTCCAGTCACGTGGGCAACAGCAGCATAGTTCTTTCTCATGAGAAAGAATAAAGATCTTTTCTGACCTTAGATTCAGACTCTGAACTCTTTCATCTCACACAGATTATTCTCTTTGGACTAGTTTCAATTTTAATATGTGGGAAGACTCAAACTTCACTCTTGATTTTGGGGTTAAAGTCTTCCAGCCTTTACTCAGAATGCAAGCAATTCCTGGGAGAGACAGCAGCTTATGGATCCCTCTGTCATTTCATTGGGATATAATTACAAAAAATTGCATCTGATATCTACAGCATAAAATGAAAAGGGAAAACCAAGCACAGTTAGGCAGGTGTACAAGCTATTACTAATATTGTATAAATGAAATTGCCTACAAGGAGAGAGATGGACAGAGCATACTTCTTAGCTATGATATTGTATCAACTGTGACATAGAGGAAAGCTGGACAAGCAGTTAGGAATAACTGGGGTCCCAATATATAATTCTTCAAATCCCATCATTATGATGGTAACCTTTAGCCTCATGTATTCAGTGACTTGCATCTTTTGCCCTTTCATGATTTCTAGAATATCTGTATTCATTAGTTTGAGAATTTCAGCTTGGTCCATGGAGTCATTATTTTATTTCTTTGGCATTCATAAAATCATTACTGAGAACCATCATTTTATCAGATATTTCATAGGGTACAATTCTTTGTGTTTAAGTTCTTATATAATGGTTGGGAAAAAAAAGGAAGATATGTTAGACTGGCAGCCATATGCCAAGTGGTATGAGTAACCTGAGGCATTGCAAGGATTGTCCTAAAAACAGATCACGTTATGTGTGTGATGGTATAGAAAGAGGTTGCTTGGGAAAAACAGACATCCCCTGCTATAGGCCAGAGCTATTCTGGGAACCTGCAATCCACCCTTGAGGTCTAAGTGTCCAGAATCCCTCAGTGGGGCTATGACCTCATGTATTTTAAGCATGTACGCTCCTGACCTGAAAACCAGCAGCTGTATCTCCAAGGTCATAAACTGAGAAGGGATTCCTTGTGGGTTGTCCAGATTTTCAAGCCAATGGCAGTGAATGAAGCCAGCAGGTATGAGCTGCATCTATGCAGTCATTGAGTGAGTGCTGACCTCAGAATGCACTGTCCCATTTGCATGCACTGCCCTGTTTCATGATATCACTGACCTGTGATGAAAAGAGGATTCTCATATTTTTGCTTAGACTACATCCAGTGCAGAGTTCTCCCCAGACCACCTTATACACATTGGCACTATTGATAGAAAATAAATTCCACGGTTTTCCCTTTTTGTCTGTCTCCAGCAACCAGCTAATGGCTGGCATATAGCTGACCCTTAATTAGTACAAACCAATCATGGTTTGATTAGTTGGGATGATTTAATTGGGTGCCTGTTATGAGACTAGTTGTTCCCCCTAATTGTTGGTCCCTTTTTATTCTCAGATGAAGCAGCATCAACTTTTTCACAAAGATGTTCTTGGGCTCCACAGGCACCTAATGTCAGGTCAGGCCCTAATTCCCTATCATTCAGGGGACCTTAATCTGTGGTCTGTAGGCTTATTTTAAAACATAGTTTCTTTTCATTTCATTCATTCTGTTGTATTTCAATATAATTAGTTCCCTTTTAATTCTATGTATTTTACGTCATACATTGAAAAACCTCATACTGAAAGGGCTTTGCCGCACTGGCAAAAGGGTCCATAATTCACAAAGACAATAACTGTTCAAGTGAATATATCACCATTGCTTCTGATCTCTTGCTCTTAGTTTTTAATGAATGTTTTTTACAATATTCAAAAAGATCCCTCTCTGCCTATATTTAGCAGGGCTTTTTTTCTTTATTAGCATACATAAGGTCTGTTCTTTGTCAAAAGGTTTTCCTGTATTTGTTAAGATGATCAGGTGGTTTGGGATGTTTTTCTTTTTAATATGGTTAATGCTGTTACTTATTTTTTATTGCTGAAGCATCTTTGCCTCCTTGTTATAAATCTAATTTTTTCATAATAAACTATTTCTTGAATAATTTGCTGTAATCTGTTTGAAAAGATTTTATCTAAAATTATTCAATTGGTATTCATTAATGATGATAGTTGATATTCTTTACTTTATCCTTCCCTGTTTTAGGAACTAGTACTCTATTTGCCACATTAAAGAAGTCTGATAGAATATGTTTCTTATTAGATTTTTGCTCTTTTTTGGGGGAGGTCAACTGGGGTTAAGTGACTTGCCCAAGGTCACATGGCTAGTTTTTTTTGTGTTAAGTGTCTGAGGTCAAATTTGAACTCAGGTCCTCCTGACTCCAGGGCCGGTGCTCTATTCACTGTCACCTAGCCACCCTCTTATCAGATTTTGAGAATAATTTGTTAAGTATGGATATTACATATTCAGGAGTGTTTTTCCCCACTTTGCAGCTGGGATAGGGTACCCATGTTGGGGGCATGATGTTGATAGAATTGGAACCCAGCAGAATAGCTATTGGGAAATGAAGTGTTAGCTGGAAAAGTCTGAGCCCTCGTGTAAAGAAGGGTTTTAGGAGGAATCTATTACTTCACCCTCCAGCCCTCTAATTAGAGTGAAAAGGCAATTTAAAAAGGAGGAAATTAAATTCCTGGTATTTAAAATGAAAAAAGTGAATTTAGAACAAATGAAAAAAGAAAATAAGTAATCTGAAACTATCCTTCCCAGTTGTATAGCAATAAATCTGACAATCTAAATAAAATATATGGATGTTTATAGCTCTGTGTGTGTGTGTGTGTGTGTGTGTGTGTGTGTGTAATACCTAGATTAACCAAACAGGAAATGAGTTAATCTTAGAAAAAAAGTAAATAAGGTGCAGATGAATTCCCAAGAGGAATGAAAAGGAAAAAAAAAAAACCAAACAAACCCCGGAATCTGGTGGATTCAAAAGTGAATTTTATCAAAGATTTAATGAACCAGTTATTTTTAATATTACATACCCTGTTGTTGAAAATAGAGAAAGGATGGTACCAAATTCTTTCTCCAAACAAACATAATGTTGTTACTTAAACCAGAGAGATATTGTAGCAATATATCATCACGGTTATATAGTATGGCCAGCTTGGATTTATAGTAGGCATTTAGGATTGGTTTTATATTAGGAAAACTATACAATAGATTAAATCATCTGGTTATAAAGAGATGCAGATAAAGCTTTTAACAAGATTTTTGTTGTTGTTGCGTGGTTCCATTGTGTCTGACCCTTCTGCACCCCTGTGGGGTTTCCTTGGCTAAGATACTGAAGTGTTTTATGATCTCCCCATCCAGTTGTCACCATTTTACAGTTAAAACTGAAGCAGACAGAGGTTAAGTGACTGGCCAGAGTCATACAGATAGTTAAGAGTCTGAGGGTGGATATAAATTCATTTCTAACTTTGAGCTCAGCAGTCTCTCCATTGAGCCACCTAGCGGCCCTTTGATAAGATACAATAACCTATTCCTGTTTAACTATAATGGCAAATTAAAGCTACTCTGAGTTTCCACCTCACTCGTTAGATTGGCAAACTTGACAAAAAGTAAAAAAATACCAAATGCTAGAGGGGCTGTAGGAAAACAGTCACATTTATGCACATCTGATGGAGGTTCAAACCAGGCCAGCCATTCTTGAAAGCAATTTGGAACTGTACTGAGAAAATTAGTAAACACTGCACATATCTCTTGAGCCACCAATTCCACTACTAGGTGCAAAGAGATCAAAGAAAGAGGAAAAGGGCCCATATATCCAAAAACATTTTTAACAGCTCTTTTTGTGCTCACAATGAATTGTAACCTGAAGAGGTTTCCATTCATTGTGGAATGGCTGAACATGTTATGGTATAGGAAGGTGATAGAAAACTACTGTAGTATGAGAAGTGACGATGGGAAAATCTTCACAGAACTCATGGAAGACTTGGATGAATTGATACAGAGTGAATTGAGTGGACCAGGAGAACAATTTATGCAACGACAGCCTTGTAAAGACAAACAACTTTGAAAGATTTAGGAATTCTGGTCAGAGAAGTGACCAAAACCATTTTTCTAGAGGATTCATAATGAAATTTGCTACCCAACTTCTAACACTGATGTGGTTGAATTGTGGAGTACAGACTGAGATGCACATATTTTTGACATGACCAAATATGGGAATTTCTTTTGCTTCTTTATGGATATTCATTCCAGCAAATTTGCTTATCTCTCTAACCCATTGGGGTAGGTGAAATCAGGGTGGAAAAAATTACATTTTGGTGTAGCTCCTTCCTGGGAGTGAAGGAGGTAAGATGAGAAGAATCCTTTTTGGTGTGGTTGGTCCTCACCCCCCTCCTTGTACCCTGATATGTCATATTTTAAAAATCTCACGTATAATAGGGGTTTAAGACTGAACATGTTTGACTCAAATTTGCTGTTTTGGGATGTGCTTTGTGAAGTGAATTGAATTAGAGTAAGAGGCAGCAAAGTATAAAGAAAAGACAGCTGTGTCAGAAGGGTTGTGTTTGAGACTTAGCTGTAATTTTTTAAATGTCTCATACTGCATATTATTTTGTTTTCTAAATTTTGAAATTCATTTTAAAGTTAAACTTAAATGTAAGCTGAAACTCAGCACAAGATCAAAAGAGGAATCAATATAAAACCATGAATTTCCATTTCAAATTGTTTCTTTTATTTTTGGAAAAATGATGAATTCTACACATTGTTTTCAAAGCTGTCTTGCTTTCCTGTGCTTCTTCCTAAGTTATCTTTGGTTCTTTGTTGTTCATATTTTACTATACTATTCACTTTCCCTCTCCACCTGCCCTAGAGATGGTTGCCTTTAGAAATCCATATGAATGTGTATATATAAAACCATACTGCACATATTTCTATTTATCAGTTCTTTCTCTGTAGGTGGATGCCATCTTCCTTCCTAGCTTCTTTGTCGTTGATTTGAGGATTTGTAATATTCAAAATGACTTACCCATTGAAAGTTGTTATTTGAACAATATCACATAACTAAGTTAATTTATACATTCAGTGCCGTAACAATTAAACTACTAAAAATTATTTTGTAGAGCTAGAAAAAAATAATTCACCTGGAAGAACAAAAGGTAAAGAATATCAAGGAATCACTGAAAACAAAATGCAAAGGAAGGCAGCCTACTAAGAAATAGAGGGGTAGATGAGTGTAATACGTTAGGTACACAAGATACAATAATCAGTGACTGTACTAATCTACTGTTTGATAACCCAAAGACTTCAGCTTCTGTGATAAGAACTCAGTATTTGACCAAAACTGCTAGGAAAACTAGAATATAATATGGCAGAAACTAGGCATAGACCAACATTACATACCATGTACCAACATAAGGTCAAAATGGGTACATGATTTAGACATAAAGGGTGGTATCATAAACAAATCAGAAGAGCAAGGAATAGTTTACTTGTCAGATCTATAGAGAATGGAAGGATTTATCACCAAATAAGAGAAGGAGAACATTATGAAATGTAAAAAGCATAATTTTCATTACATTAAATTAAAAAGGTTTTACACCAACTAAACCAATGCAACCAAGATTAGAAGGAAAGCATAAAGCTGGGAAACAATATCTATAGCCAGTGTTTCTAATAAAGGCCTCATTTCTCAAAAATATGGAGAAATGAGAAAATTTATAAGAATACAAGTCATTCCCCAAGTGATAAATGGTCAGATTGTATGAATAGGTAGTTTTCAGATGAAGAAACTAAAGCTATCTGTAGTCATAGGGAAAAAAAATGTTCTGAATCATTATTGATTAGAGAAATGCATGTAAAACAACTCTGAGGTACCACCTTACACCTATCAGATTGGCTAATATGACAGAAAAGGAAAATGAGGTCACTAATATGCTCTTGGTGGAGTTGTGAATTTAAATTGAACCAACCATTCTGGAGAGCAATTTGGAGGGGTTCCCAAAGGGCTATAAAACTGCATACCCTTTGATCTAGCAATACTACTACTAAGTCTGTATCCCAAAGAGATCATAAAAAAGGGAAAAGGACCCACATGGACCAAAATATTTATAGCAACTCTTTTTGTGCTGGCAAAGAAATGGAAATTGAGGGGATGCCCACCAATTAGGGAATGGCTGAACAAGTTGTGGCATATGAATGTAATAGAACACTATTGTGCTATAAGAAATAATGACCTTGTAGTTTTCAGAAAAACCTGGAAAGACTTACCTGAACTGATGCTGAGTAAAGTGAACAGAACCAGAACACTGTACACAGTAAAAGCAACATTGTGTGATGATTAAGTATGATAGACTTAGCTCTTCTCAGCACTACAATGATCCAAGACAATTTGAAAAGACTCTCCATGGAAAATGCTATCCACACCCAGAGAAAGAACTATGGAGTCTGAATGCAGATCAAAGCATACAATTTTCACTATTGTTGTTGTTTAGTATTTTTTCTCTTTGTTCTGATTCTTTTTTCACAACATAACTGATGTGGAAATATATCTAACATAATTGTGCATATATAACATATATCAGATTGCTTGCTTCTTGGAGAGGAAGGTGTAGAGGGAAGAAGGGAGGAAAAATCTGGAATACAAAATCTTGTAAAAATGTATGTTGAAACTTTCTTTACATGTAATTGGAAAAAATAAAGTATGATTAAGTACAAAACAAAAAAAGAACAACATTGCTGTTACTGTGTACAATGTTCTCTTAGTTCTGTTCATTTCACTCTTGATTATTTCATGCAAATCTTTCCAGGTTTTTCTAAAATCATTCAGCTCCTCAGTGCTTATCACTCAGTAGTATTCCATCACACTCATATGCCACAAATTATCTAACCATTCCACAATTGATGGGCACTCCCTCAATTTCCAGTTCTTTGTCATCACAAAGAGAGTTGCTATAAATATTTTAGAACATAAAGGTTTTTTCCCCTTGTTTCCTAATTACCTTGGAAAACAGGTCTAACAGTAGCACTACTGGGTCAAATGGTATAGGCAGTTTTATACCTCCTTGGGCATAATTCCATATTGTTGAATCAGTTTATTGATTGTTAACAGTTAGCCGATTGAATGAGTTAGCAATTTCAATAACAGTGATTTAGTGTCCCAATTTTTCCACATCTCCAGCATTTGTGGCTTTCCCTTTCTAGCACTTTAGCTAACCTGACAGGTGTGAGATAATATCTCAAAGTTGTTTTAATTTGCCCTTCTCTAATCAATAATGATTTAGGGCATTTTTCATCTGATTATGTATAGTTTTGAATTTTTCATAAAAAACTACTTATTTGTATCCTTTGATGATATATCTATTGAGGAATAACTCATACTCTTATGGGTTTGACGGAGTTCTCTATATATTTGAGATGAGAAACTTTTATCTGAGAAACTATAATTTTTTCCTTCATTTTCTACGTTCTTTTTAAGTTTTGCTAAATTTTTGTTTTTCCAAAACCTTTTAAATTTAATGTCATCGAAATTATCCATTTTACACCTAACAGTGCTCTCTGTCTCTTTTTTGTTAATATACTGTTCTCCTGTCTATAAGTCTGATAGGATTATATGCTCCGTGTTTTTCTCATTTTCTTGTAATATCTCCCTTTATATCTAGATCATGTATCCTTCTTGACCTTATTTTGGTAAATGCTATATATAATATATTATTCTAAGCTCAATTTCTGTCAGACTGCTTTCCAGCTTCCGCAGCATTTTTTAAATCAGGTAATGTGTTCTCATCCCCAAAGCTTAAATCTTCACATTGGTGAAACACAAGGTTACTACATTCATTTGCTACTGTGTATTGTGTGTCTCCTCTATCTCACTGAACTACCTTTCTTTTTCGTAGCAAGTACCAAATAGTTTTGATAATTACTGCCTTGTGGTATTATTATTGTCCTTCATTCTTGAAGAGGACCAAAATGACATCACTATACCAGAGTCAAGGTTCACTGTGTCCTTCTATGGCTGATCAAATCAATATGAATGCTCTACCACAGACTGGGCACAAAAAGTCCACTTCAACATGTGGGGTGGATTCTCTACATTTGTGCATCCGGTATTTCCTTTGAGCCACTTCAGTTCTGCTTTGCTCATGGAGCACAGTACCTTCTCTGATGTGGGTTGAATGTTCCTGTGCCAGTGTCTCTTATGTCACACAATCACCTCCAACATTCGTAAGACAGACCTTGAGAGTATCCTTGTATCTCCTCTTCTGACCACCATGTAAATGCTTGCACTGTGTGAGTGCTCCCTAAAATAGTCTTTTTGGCAAGCATATATTCAAGTAAGGACCTCAGTGTCTGGTGCCTCATTCTGCCAAGTGATGTCCAGAATTTTCTTAAGACAATTCAAGTGGAAGCAATTCAGTTTCCTGGCATGGTGCTTTAATAACTGTCCAGGTTTCACAGGCATACAACAATGAGGTCAATGTAATGGCTGTGAAGGAAGAAAGGGGAGAGAAGAGGTATTAGACTGACTACCAAACTGAAGAGCCATTATATTGACCTCATTTCTTCTCTCCCATATTTTCTTTCACAGTCTTCCAAACACTGAGCTAGCTTTGGCAACACATGCATCAATTTCATTATCAATGTATATGTCCACCTGGAAAGTACACTACCAAGGTAAGTGAACTTATCCACAGCCTTAAAAACTTCTCCATTTGGTGTAACTAATGGTCCCATGTATGGATGTTGTGGTGGTGACTGATGGAGCCCCTGTATTTTCTTGGTGTTAATTGAAAGCGGCCAAAAATTGATCCATGCTTTGTTGCAACTCAGCTTCAGAGGCAACATTGAGCACAATCATCTGCAAACAGAAAAGCATGCACCAACACTCCCCCCACTTTGGTCTTGGCTTGTAGCCTTTTCAAACTGAAGATTTTACCATCTGTATGGTAGCTGACCTCTATGCTGTGTCCATCCTCACTGAAAGCCTTTGAAAACATGGCTGAAAACATCGTGCTAAAAAGCATGGGAGCAAGCACAAAGCCTTGTTTCACTTCACTAGTGACTGAGCAGGCATGACAGTGTTGTCCATTATCTAGAACCTGAGCAAGAATGCTGTCATGAAATTGATACAAGCAACCAATTTGACATAATTGACATAATTTTCCATAAGCCCTCATGACTGACAGTAACAAAGGCCTTGGTCAAAGTTACAAATATTCTGTACAGACCTCTGTTTGGCTCCTGCCACTTATCCTGGAGTTATCTGGCAGTAAACACCATATTGACTGTTCTTTGGCCCTTCCTGAAGCCTCACTGACTCTCAAGTAGATGACCCTCTTCTAGGTGAAGGATCACCTATTAAGGAGGACTCTGGAAAGAATCTTGACAGCAAAGACTAAGAGAGAGACACCCCTGTGATTGTCAGAGGACAATCTATTTCCTTTACCTTTACAGAGATCAATAGTGTAGGCATCCTTGAACTCCTGGGGGATAACCTACTCTTGCCATATAATCTGGAAAATTTCAGTCAGCTCTTCTATGAGCAATGACCTTGTAAATCTCAGCTGGAAGAGAATCAGCACCAGGTACTTTGCCACATGAAAGGAGCCTAATGGTCTTCAAAACCTCTTCTTCAGCTGGAACTTCAACTTGGGAGGGATTGGCTTTAACCTGAGGGAAACGGTCAGTGGCCTCAGCACTGATTGAGGATTGTCTGTTGATAACACTGTGGAAGCGTTCATGCTATCTCTCTAGGATCATATACTCATCACTAGTCAATGTGGCTCCATCAGGAGTGAGGAATATCAAGTGTCTGAGACCAGATTTGAATGCAGATTCTCCTGACTCCAGGCCTAATGCCCAATTCTCGGGAGACTTGTCTTTAGAATAAAGCGCTTCTGTCTCTACCTGGAGAAACCTCTGAATTTATTTGGGTAAGGGTCCTTGGGGTCTTTATCCCATACAGTATCAGGATAAAATGAGATTTTAGTCGTAGAGTACTTAGTACAGTGTCTGGCACACACTGGGCGCCGTATCCATGTTAGCTATGACGATTTTTGTTTATTAGCTTGTGGTCTACTCAGACCAAACAGAACGTTCTTGTGCACACTTCTTTTATGTGGTGAGGGGCGTATATTGATAATAAAAGGAAAATATTGCTTCTACTTGAAGAGGTGTGGGACATGGGGGCGTCTGAGGGATGTCTTATAATCCCTCGTGGGTTCTTTGTCTGGAAAAGAATTTCAAATAGGACCCAAGCTGTCTTTTGGCAAAATTATAAAGTTTATTGATATGCTGGCTTAGTAGCTGGCAAGAGAAATGGGGACCTGCAAAGTGCAGGGATATAAGGTAGAGTTATATAGTTTTACACTCTGCAGTAGGCAGGAAAAGGTTAAGGAGAGAGCCTGCAAAGTGCAGGGGCTAGTGATTATAGTTTTGCTCTGCAGTGGGCAGGAAAGATTAAGGGTAACCTGCAAAGAGCTGAGGCTTGATGGGCAATTATTATAACCCTAAAACTGTCAGTCAAAGGCTAATTATGCTAACTAGGTGGGCAAAGGTGGAGTTAGGGAGGAATGGGGAATGGTTTAGGAGTGGTCAGTGCTTAAAGGGATATGCACTTTTTTATCAACTGATCATGCAGATTACTCATGATTCACTGGTAAATTCCTGAGGTGGGGGCTAGAGGGAGGTGTGGTTTTTGGCTTGACACGTCACTAAGTCACTGGATTGGTCAAGGATGTATCACATATAACCATTATGGCTTTGGGAGGATAGGTTTGATTGTTTCCAAGTCTGGGAACTAGACTGATTAGGGATTCAGGAGGTAGCATATTGAGATGGAGTTATCTTCTCTGATAGATAATGTTCAAGGCTTTTGGGTGCAGCTGGCCATTTAGAACAAAGGGGCTATGCATTTCTCTAAGAGTTTGTTTATAGGAACTTTCCCAGGTGCTTGTCTCTAGGCAGACTTGTGTATCAATAATGAGATATTCACAACACCCATGATGGTTATGAATATGTTGGTGTAGTTTTGGATCACAAAATATAGCAAACTCTCCACATGGAAGGCAGAACCAAGGTCTTTATTCAGAAACCATAACACTGAGTCCCAAAACCAGAAGGACAAGTCCCAAAACCAGAAAGCCAAAGTCATTATAATGGTCACA
>JAQQSW010001395.1:0-18714 GCA_028646575.1 Pseudocheirus occidentalis
GGTGCTTTGCTGCTTCTAAGCTGCCATCTTGGCTCCGCCCCCCTCAGTGATCCATCCCTGCTTTCTGTTGATTGCAGGTCTGATTTTATTTCTGCTATGTTGTGTTTCTTCATCTGCTCAGAATTCAATTAAGTTCAGCAAATATTTTAGCTTTGTGATGCTGGGCAAATCCAGTCCAGTCCAGTCCAATCCACTCCACTCCAAGCAAATGGCTTTAAAGTCTTATTTGTCTAGATAAGAGACAGCTTAATGTAATGGATGAAGAGCTGGTCTTGAAGTCAGGAAAACCTGTGTTCAAGTCTCATCTTTGACACATACTGACTCTGTACTCCAGGGTGAATTATTTGACCTCTCAGAGGCCTCTTAAGACTGTAAATTGTAGAGAAGGTGACAACCTACTTTGCTGGAGAGCTCTTCGGACTAGTCAAGTTATACAAGTCTATTTCTACCTTTGTCACCTTCATTCCCAAAGATGCCCTTCCTTACTTTCCTGCAAAGTGAACTGTCCTTTGTGACAGGGATTAAAAAAGAAAGAGATGAAAAAAAAACATCATCATGCCAGCTGTATGTGACAGCAACAAAGGTGATATTACACCTCCACAGTCCTCCACCCCTGCAGAGGGAAGGAAGATGCATTTTCTTAACTTTTTTGAGATTGAGCTACTGATCAACATTCATTGAGCATCTACTATGTGTCAGAACCTTAAAGGATCCAAAACCAAGCAGAAAACAGTCCCTTCCTTTAAGGAGTTCTCATTCTCATGGGGGAGCTGATGGGTATATACAGAAATATTAAAGGAGGAGGAGGAATAAGGAGAGACTAGGGAAGGTTTTGCCTAGGAAAGAAGATGAAAGCTGAGCTTTGAAGGGGCCAGCTAAGATGGGGGGCGGGGAATGAGTCATTAGGAATAACTGCAAAAATAAGAGTGAAGAACTGAGATTGGAGATGGAATGTTCAGTTTCAGGAAACAGCAAGCAGACTATTTGGCCTGGAACTAGATTGTGTGAGAGGAGTAATCGCCTGGCCTGGAATCAGGAAGATCTGAGTTCAAATCCAGCCTCAGACACTTACTAGTTGTGTGACTCTGGGCAAGTCACTTAATCCTATTTGCCTCAGTTTCCTCATCTGTAAAATGAGCTGGAGAAAGAAATGGCAAACCACTCCAGTATCTCTGCCAAGAAAATCCTGATGGGGTCACAGAGAGTCAGACACGATAGGTTCAAACAACGATAGGTTCCAGTCAGATTGTAACAGGCTTAAAATACTAAGTGAAAGAACTTGTGTATTATCTTGGGGCTGCCAGGAACCATATGAAGCTTCTCGATCAGAAGAATTAAATGGTCACATTTGTGTTTTAGGAAGATTATTTGGGCAGTTATGTGGAAAAGGGACTAGAGGGAAGGGAGACAAGAAGGTGGGAGTCCAGTAGAAGGCTATTGCCTAATCTCTGAGCCTGTTTCCCCATCAACAAAATGAAGGGGTTGGATTAGATGGTCTTTCAGATCTTTTCCAGCCCTAATAATCTCTATTAAAAAAACCCTCTTAAGTAACTATGGTGAGTGTAACAGTGTGCTGGGAAAAGAGAAAAGTTTAAGTGAGACATTGTCCTTGTCCTCATATGGTCATAGATTTAGACCTCTAAGAGACCTAGGCAGTCATCTGGGTTGGTCCTTTCATTTCACAGATGAGCAAACTGAGGCTCAGAGAGGACCAAGGATATGTCCATTATCACATAGGTAGGATGTGGAAGAGGAGGGATTCAAACCCAGGTTCTCTTGCTTCCAAATCCATCTAATTTCTTACTGTACTACACTGACTCATGGCACTTACTACATTCTATTGGGGGTAAAGGTACCATAGATAATACTTCCTGGCCACAAACCAGCAAGAAAGGTCATACCCTAGAGACTGAATCTTTTTATTTCTGGATCTTCTTCCCTGGACTTCCTGACTCCAAATTCATTGTTGTGTCATTGACGCTAGCAAAGGTGTGTCAATCTACTCTACGGGTCTTCTCACTAATCCTAACTTTCCAAAGTAAAATAACCCTTCCTGGCCATCGTTCATCTCTATGTGTGTGCTCTCCCTACTGGAATGTAAGCTCTTTGAGGGCAGGGAGTGTCTTCTCTCTTCTTTCCTTGGTGTTTTTCACATTGTTGTCATGGTTCAGTCATTTTGCTTGTGTTCCACTTTCTATGACCCCATTTGGGGCTTTCTTGGCAAAGATGCTGGAGTGGTTTGCCATTTCCTTCTCCAGTTCATTTTACAGTTGAGGAAACTGAGACAAGCAGAGTTAAATGACTTGCCCAGGGTCACACAGGTAGTAAGTATATGAGGTCAGATTTGAACTCAGGTCTTCCTGACTCCAGGCCCAGCGTTCTATCTACTGTGACACCTGATTGCCCATTTGCCATAAAGCAGGGTGGGGAACCTGCAAATATGGCCTCGAGGCCACAGGTTCCCCACCTGTGTCACATAATAAGATTTTAGTGCTTTTACATTCTTTCATTTATCAATTTATTCATGCTACACAATCATATAACATGTTATCCCAGAGAGGTATGGGACCCAATGCTATGTGAGGTCCAATGGAGATTGGAATATTCATCTAGGAAGTCACATTTTGTGTGGGCTTTAAAGGAGGAAATTCAATAGGAAAGGAGACTGAAGGAGAGAGGGCATTCCAGGCTTAGGACACAGCCCAGCAAAGGTAAGGAAATAGCAGGGAGTATGTGTGTGTACAGCCAAGGACTGTCCAGTTTAATCAGGACATAGCATGTGTGACAAGCAGAGGTCTTTCAACTTTACTCTGGAAGAAACAGGGAGCCACTGAAGTTTGGGGGGGGGGTATTTTTGGTGTCTAGTTTTGTTGTTTTGGTTTTTGGCAAAGAGGAGTTATGGAAACTAGAGTTCTACAGCCCAAGGTTTGAACCAACTCCTAACATGGCCCAGGGGTTGACAGAAATGGGGAACCTGGAGAAGTGACTTCCTTTTCCTATGTTCTGGTTTTCTCCAAACTAATATAGGAAGCATTAAGCCAGTGCTTTTAAATTCTCTCTGTGGATGAAGAGCAAGAAGCAATAGCAGACCTAGCCAATTCCTTATTGAATCTGAATAGTCATATGCTATAGGGGAGAGTTATAGATCTGCCACTAATTAGCTATGTCCCCTTGGGTGGTTCAATTTTCCCTGCTCAGATACCATCCAAGGCCAGTGCTGGCTCTGAACTCTTTTTCTCTCTAATACCCTCCCTTCCTTCCACCTTCATGGTGCTCCTGTGGTGGGGTCAGGGAGAGAAGAGATATAAAAACATCCTAGCCTCTTTGTGGTACTATCTAGGCACCTGCCATTATGGTGAATGCTCACAGAATCACAGAGCAGGAAGGAGCCCCAGAAGCCACCTGGACAAGAATCTCCCACCACTTATTTACAACAAAGGCATATCCCCTCTGCCGAAAGTGTTGTACCCAAACCCAAATCCCAGGTCACTACATATCACCTGACTGGTGGCCCACCATTAAGCCCCTCTTGTATTTCTGTCTTTATCCCTGTTTTATTTTAGCTTGAAACTGCTTAAGGCATGTCCGGGCATATTGCTCAAGGTGTTTCCTGACTCTGTCTCCCCTAATCATTATTTCATATTTTCTCCTTGAATCCTTATAGTGTACCAGGTTCATTATGGTGCAAGGATCTTATCTAAGTACCATCCTGTCCTGCACTTCTGAATAAGCGAGGCTTCCAACCCCTTTGCCTGGAACATGATCGTGGCCTATTCTGGGAATTCCAGCCCTCTCTGACTACAACCTGGGGAATTCCAGTTCCCCTCATCCCATGCCCCCTCTACCCTGTGCCCTCCACCCAGTTAACGGTCGCACATCTTGTACCCTTGCACCATACCCCTGGGTCATGCACTATACTTCCCTGAGTCATATAGATTTGACCAATGTCTGTTCTTTGCTTCTGTATGTCATATATTCTGCTAGCTCCCCTCCCTATTATAATTTTGTGGTTTTTAGCCTATATAAACCAAGATCTGAATATCCAAAAATTACTACTCATTTGAGTGCTGATCACTTGGGTAGTAGCAAGCTTAATAAATAAATCCACATCTAAATTTATCATAAACCCAGGTCTTGGCTCCCTCTTATTTCTCTGCACAACAAAAGAATTGCAATAATGGGGCCCCACTACGTTTTGAAGCCACCAATTCTACTTTAGGACAACTCTGATTATTAAGATGTTTCTCCTTACATGAGCCAAAACAAGCTTCTTCAAAAGTGGGGACAGTCGAGAGCTGTCAGAGACAGTCAGTCATCTGGGCATCTAGGTGAAGCCATCTAGTCCAATGCCCTTAGGTGAGGAGACTTGAGGACAGAGACAAAGATGGGCTTTACCCAAGATCACATAAATGATGAGTGACAAGGCCTGGGTTTGAACCTGAGGCCCTGACACCAAACTGTAGATATTTCATTGATCTTCCTCTGTTCCCATGAGCCACACAGAACCATCTTAATCTCTAGAGCAGGGAAGCCCTTCAAATGCCTGCATACATAGTTCTCCCATTTCCCTCTGAACCTTCTATTCTCCAAGCTAAATAATCCCAGTTCCTTCAACCTACCCTAGTGGAGGATGAAATCATGACCCTTTGCCATCACAGCAATGCACCCCTGGATCCTTTCAGTTTTTCAATGTCTTTCCTAAAATGTAGCACCCAAAATGGAGCCTGATTTCCAGATATGATTCAAGTAGGACAAAATACAGCAAAAGTAACTCAGATAGTAGGTCAACAAGCATTTATTAAATGCACACTCTGTGCCAGGCACTGTGCTAAGTACTGGGAATACAAATAGAAACAGAAAGAAAGACAGTTCTTTCCCCCAGGATGCTTACATTCTAATAAAGGAAGATGACACATAAAAGGGAGTGGGAAGGATGGTAATGGGCAAAGTACCCATGGGCATGGAAGAGAAAGTCCTGTGGAGATGAGTCAGCAGTGCAGCCTTGAAAGAGATGAAGGCATCTTTTGTTTTTTTTTTCTTTTTATTCCTTCCTCTTTCTTTAATGGAGGTTCTAGGAGGAACTACCCAATTAGAATCTGAGTCCTTGAATGGTGTTTTTGATTAGAGAAGTGGTCCAGGGGTGGACAGTTGTTACTGTTCATCCTTTGAGTTTCTGAAGGGCACCAATGATGACATCACAGGTGGTCTTAACTTATGAACTTCCAGGGAGAAGAGGTTTCTATAGCAAGGTAGAGAGACTTCTGGAGGGATGAGTCAGCAGTGCAGCCAGGAGAGACATGAAAACAGTCCTCCAACACATTAGTCCAGAAGCTGCCTCTCTTTTAGCCTCAGAACCCATTGGCTTTCTTGACCACCATATCTCCCTGTTGACTCATATTGATGTGCATGTGTGTGTGTGTGTATGTGTGTGTGTGTGTGTGTGTGTGTATATAGCTAAAAACAGACCTACATGGACGTCTGTCTGAGGAGATCCCTAACTCTACACTCTCCTATTGAATTTTCAAAGTGCTTAAGAAGACCCAAATTCTACCATTTGGGTGTGTTTGAGGGTAGAGACAAAGAATGCTATCATTCCTGGTGGGGAGAAAAGCCTTGGGCCTTTGTCTTCTTCCCTGTCTTCACCCCCATGTATGTGAATACAAGAGTCCATAGCTTTGCTGTTAATATTTCTGTGGTGTCTATTCTCTGGGGCTCTTAGGTAATGGAGCATTGGACATACAAAGGACTAAGCTGTGACCTTGTAAAAATGGAAAAGGTAACAGACTATTGACCCACGGAAAGCACCAGAGAGGGCCTGAAGAGTGATCCACAGGGCCTGATCAGCAACGAATCAGAAAAGGAAGGGGAGGTGCTGCTTTCTGGAGTAACTTCATCCTTTAGGTCCTTTAACCTTGGTCTGCCTCAGTTTCCTCAACCATCAAATGAAGATCATAATGGCATCTACTTCCCAAAATTGTTGTGAGGATCAAATGAGATAATTGTAAAGTGCTTAGCATAGTACATAGCACACAGTTGGCACTTAATAAATGTTTATTTCTGTCCCTTCCCCACCTCGATCAATGAAGCTAATTTGGAAGTGAACTTGGTGGGATGAATGTGTCAGCCATTTTAAGGTTGAGTACACTATCCACAAGGACAGAGATGGAAAATGGGGCAGGGGTCAACAGAGGAAGGGCTGTGCCCTTTGTGTTGGTGGGAAATGTTCTTAATTCTATCTTTTCTCTACCTCCTCTCCCAATATCCTTTTGTAAAAGCTAAAAGAGAGAGGAGAAGAAAAGGAAGAGGAGAGGGGGAGGAGAGAAGGAGAGAGGGAGAGAAGGAGAGAAGGAGAAAGAGAAGACTCTTGTGTTGACCCCTCAAGTGGATATTTTCATTTACACTGAAGTAGAAAAATTGGAGTTGAATGTTCATTGAAATAATGATAACAATGCTTTTCTGTAGCTCTTCAAGGTTACAGTTAAGTACATCCCAGGGGAGTGAAGTGCTTTGTTAGCAGGTACCCAGTCTGACATAAGCTTCGTGGCATAGTGGCCAGAGCACTGGGCTTGGAGGGTTATCAGTTGTATGACCCTGGGAAAGCCATCTAAACATTTTGAGCTTAGTTTCCTCATCTGTAGGAAGGAAGGAAGGAAGGAAGGAAGGAAGGAAGGAAGGAAGGAAGGAAGGAAGGAAGGAAGGAAGGGAGGGAGGGAGGGAGGGAGGAAGGAAGGAAGGAAGGAAGGAAGGAAGGGAGGGAGGGAGGGAGGGAGGAAGACAGAAGGGAGGGAGCATAATAATAACTAGAGCAATTAATTACCTAGTAGGGCTATTGTAAGGATAAAAGGTATATGATAAATTCTTTGCAAACCTTAGAGCAGGGATTCTTAATCTGCTATCAGTGGCCCCCCAAGGCATCTGTGGATAAATTTCAGTATGTCCATGAAAGTATTTTCTTCAATATTTTGGTAACTGTATTTCAATATCATTTGTTACCTTTGTGATCCTATGTGTTTTAGTTCATGCATTTAAAAACATGATTCTGAGAAGGGGTACCAGACTGCCAAAGGGGTCTAGAACACAAAAAAAGGTTAAGAAGCCTGCTCTTAAAGTGACATAGTCAGCTATTAAGCAATCATAACTTTAGTTCTGAAAAGGACCCCAGGTATAACTTAGTCCAACTCCCTCACTTAGCAAGGTGAACACTGCCCCCCCCCCAGAAAGATTGAGTGACTAGCACAAGGTCGCACAGGGAATGACCATCAAAGGTAGAATTTGTCAACTTCCAGAGTTCAGTCTAAGAAAGACAAACAGAAATAGACCATATGCATGTTTCTTTCTCTCAAAGCAGGTGGGCATGAATATGAATGCATGGGAGCCACAGTCATAACTAAGCTTGCTTTGGGGTGAGGCTGCACATATCATAAAGCTCCTAACTCATGATATCTGACCTTTTGTCAGCCAAGACCACAGTTCCCAAAAAGCAAGGAAGTACCCTGACTCAGGTTCTCTGTGCAAGCTTAACCTAGTCTTGTGGTTGTTGATACAGCAGGAGGATTTTAGATTCACTCAGAGGGCATCAAGAAGCATTGTTGGTGTGTCAGTCCAGAGGGACTCAAATCATTCTCTCCAGTTGACCATCCCAGGTTTTTCAGCCTTCTTTGGGTGAGGAAGGGCTCAAGCCGGTCTCACAAATTAGAACCCAGGTCTTTTAGCTCCTATTGTCCTAATTTTAGAGATGATGTCATTGAAGCTCGGAAAACTTCAGTGACCTGGTCTGGATCATACCGTTACTAAGAGACAGATCTAAACCCAGACCAAAACCTAGGTTTCCTCACTCCAAATATGTTCCACTTTTTCTGCTTCTAACCATAGACATAACTCCAAGTAGAGTTAGACATTGTCAACTCTAATAAATCATAAAGAAAGGAAAGCATATATTAGCCATGTCCTAGCCTCCTTTTTGTTACATCCCTGTCTTCCACTCCCTGGTGTCTTTATTCTGTCTCCCACAACTCTCAGGCAATTTTTCATGCTTCATAATTATTTCTCTCCTTTCCCTACATCACCTCTACCCAACCTGGGAAGTAAGGCTGGGTATTTAGGAAGTATCCCTGAGTGCCATGTTAATACTATTGGTGAACTCTTTCCTAGATTTGATAGGGTGTACTTGACCCAGAGAAGAGAACACCCCAGAGGGCCATAATAATCCCCTTCAATTATTTGAAAAGCTGTCTTACAACAGAGCGGGCAGTTAAGTGGTCCAGTGGATTGAGCAGTGGGCTTGGAATCAGAAAGACTCATCTTTCTGAATTCAAATCCAGCCTCAGACATTTACTAGCTGTATGACCCTGAGCAAGTCCCTTAACCCTGTTTGCCTCAGATCCTCATCTATAAAATGAGCTGGGGGAACAAATGGAAAGCCACTCCAGTGTCTTTGCCAAGAAAACCCCCAAAATGGGGTCAAGAAGACTCAGACAAGACTGAAACAACTCAACAGTTTGGGATAGAGGGATTCTTCTTAGTCTCTTTGGACCCAAAGGGCAGAACTAGGAACAAAGCCCGCAAGTTTCAAAGAGTCTCTTTTTGCCTCAGAGGTCAGGGAAAACTTTCAACCTCTTCAGTTCAATACATTAAATCCATTTAGCAATTAATAAGCAAATGCAAAATGCTGTCCTAGGTACTGGGAATACATACACAAAAATCAAAGCAATCCATGCCCTTAAGCACCTTACATTTCGCTAGAGGAGGGAGGTACCTGTGTACAGATAAATAAACACCAAATAATACAGAATAATTTCAAGAGGGGGAGGCACTAACAGCTGGGGGATCAGGAAAGGCCTTGTTTTAGCAGGTGATTGCAATTGAGCTGGGCTTTCAGGGATGGCAGAGTCTAAACAGTAAACTCCTTGAGAGTGGAATCTGGTTTTTTGTTTTGTTTTGTTTCTGTCTTTCTTTGTATTTACTGCACTTCAAACAGTGCCTGGAGCATAGTAGAAGCTAAATGAATGTTTGTTGATTTGACTCTGAATAGAAGGTTAAGAGGCCATTTCAGACTTGGAGGAATCTGTGCAAAGGCAGAGGGGGCAGGAGAAGGAATTTTGTCTATGGAGAAAAAGTTGATGGTTAGTTATTGTCCAGTCATGTCCAACTTTGAATGACTCCATTGGCAGAGAGAGACACTGGAGCAGTTTACCATTTCCTCCAGTTCATTTTACAGATGAGGAAACTGAGGCAAACAGAGTAAAGTGACTTCCCCAGGGTCACAAAGCTGGTAAGTATCTGAGACTAGACCAAACTCAGGTCCTCCTGACTCTGGGTCTGGCACTCTATCCACTGTACCATCTAGCTGCCCTATGCGGAAAATAGGCTAGAGCTGGACAATGCAGGCCTTTACATACTAAAAGGAATATCTTTATTTTTATCCTCGAGTCCAAGAGGGAATCATGAGAGCTTCTTTAGAAGAGGAACAAGACAATCAGCATTGCTTTAAGAGAATCCATTTGGTGACTGTGGGATGGATTGGAGAAAGGAAGCAGGGAGTTAATGCAGCCATTACTAAACAATTGCAAAGGATGATGAAGGTCCAAACAAGGTTATGAGAGAAGTTATGAGAATAGAGAAAAGGGGATGGCTGGCCATGTGAGACAATGTGGGAATAGAATTGACAAGATGATTACATCATGTATGATCATCATGGTGGCAATGAGTAAGGGAGGAAAATGGTCCAAGGATAATTCCAAGGCTATAGACCTGGGAGATTGGGGAAATAGTGATGACCTCAACAGAATCAAGGAAGTTTAGAGTAAGGAAGGCTTTGGGACCAGTATAATGAGTTTGATTTTAGATAAGTTGAGTTTGAGATGCCTCTAGGTCATAGGGACTGCTTTGGAAGGTAATGAGTTTTTCCTTAATGGAGATCTTCAAGAAAAGGATGAATAATGATTTCTTAGGAGATTCTGGTCAGTCACTGATGAGACTGGAAGGCTGATATCTGATCCAACCTCCTCAATTTGCAGGTGGGAAAAGTGAGGCCCTAAAGTCACATAGGTAGTAGACATAAGAGACCAGATTAAGGATCATAGCATCAAAAATTTAGAACAGAAAGAGATGTCAAGAGTCCAAGTCCAAACCCTCTTATTTTCCACATGAGAAACTAGAGGTCCACAGAGGTCAAGTGACTTGTGATTCAACGTTGCTTTCCATCAAAATCCCCATTCCATTAGTTACTGTGGAGAAACTACTGTCTATCTCCATTCCGAGAATCTTATCACGTTTCACTTAACTGTTTAAAAAGTTGTGTTCCAATACAGGATGAGGATTTTGTAATCCAGAACCCTTGAACAGAGAGAGCTTTTGTCTGTAAGACTGAGATGGTTGCCAAGGAGATCATTGTTTTATTCATCAGTAAACACCTACCAGCTGGTAATGCCAGCTGAGGGGGGAAGGCTGCCTCCTGTGAGAGGGGAAAAGGACTCAATTCTGATTGGAATGGGTAAAGCGAGGACTCATGCTGCTGACTGAGCTACTGCATAACAGGGGAGAAGGAAGCCAGAGAAAACCCAGCAGGGACACTAGTTAGGAAAGCTTGGGCCATCCTTGGAGTCAGGACAGACCTGGATTCAAATTCTGCCTCCCACACTTAGTAACTGGGCAAATCACTAAGAATCGTTGAATTATTAATTTCCGTATCTGTGAAATGGGAGTAATAATACCTATTTCACAAGGTTGTTTGGAAGATAAAATGAGAGAACGTATGAATAGTGCTTTGTAAATCTTATATCCCTGTGTAAATGTCAGCTGTTATGTATAAGGCAGCTAAGCAGTATGGTGAACAGAGCATTGTAGTCAGGAAGACCAGAGTTCAAACCATCCTTCATACACTCACAAGCTGTATAACTCTAGGCAAGTCACTTAACCCCCATAGCCTCAGTTTCCTCATCTATAAAATGAAAATAATAATAGCACCTACTTCCAGGGTTGTTGTGAGGATAAAATCAAGGTAATTTTTGGAAAGCACTTTAGAAACCTTAAAATGGTACATAAATTCTAGCTATTGTTAGTTATTTTAACCTCATAGAAAGAGCTGGCTGTGATGAAAAAGAGCCATTAGCAACTGAGAACAGGGGAGGGAGGGAGAAGGTAGGGTGGTGGGAAAGACTTTAAATTTTAAGATTCCCTGAGGTCCTGGGCAGATTTTAAGTCCTAGCTTAGGTTAGTCTCCAGGATGTGATTTGAAATAAACTTACTATTTTCACAAAGGGAGGAAATCAGGGTTAGATTAAGTCATAGCTGATAATAGTTACAGATGATGTTTTCTCTTAAATAACGCAAGTCAAGTCACCTACTTAAATGATCCTAAATGTGGTGATGATAGTAGTGGTAGTGGTGATGGTGTTAATGGTCATGGTGCTGGTGGTGGTGATAGGGGTGGCGGTGGGGGTGGTGATGGTGTTGATGGTGCTGGTGCCGGTGGTGCTGGTAGTGGTGATGGTGGTGGGTTGTGGTGGTTGCATGTGAGTGTGTGTGTGTGTGTGTGTGTGTGTGTAAATACAGTAGGAGATAATGTGGCACAGTGGGAAGAGTTTCGGGACCCAGATGACCCAGTTCTCATTCTGATCTTGCTCCTTACTGCAAATATAACCCAGGAAATTCATTTCACTCACATTGGCCTTAGGGTCGTCATCTCCACAGGGAGGGGATTGTACTAAGATGGCTTAGGACCCCAAATCCTTCGATCCATAATGCCAAGTGAGATGACCAGAAAAGCAGCTGCATTGATTGCAACTTGATAAATCAGGAAAAATCAAGACAAAAGGAATAGATTTTTAAATGCAGATAAAAAGGGAAGGGAGAAAATATTTCCTCCCTATGTCTCCCACCACATCTTCATTTATTGACTTTGTTCTACTTGGCTTAAATGTACAGTATTCAATGTGCTCAGGCTATATAGCAACTTCTGCCTAAGGAATGAGCAAATGAAGCCACATAAAGGATATAGAATTGCATAACAAAGAATTCCGGCTTTGAAGTTAAGGAACCTGGGTTCAAATTCTGCCTTTGATATTTACTACTATGTGACCTTGAGCAATACAGTTAACCTCTCTGGGCCTCATATTCCCCATTGCAAAATGAGGGAATTGGACAAGGTGACCTTTGAAGTCCCTCCCAGCTTGAAAGCTATGGTCCTCTGATGTCATCAGATAGGCATATGCCTTATCTTCCCAGTAACCAAGATCCCACTTCCTTTTGCCTCCTAGTCGTGGCTATGCTCTCCAACTATCTCCACCCACTTTGAAACTTGAACTCTATCCCCCTTCCCTCCAGCGCCCATAGATGAAAACTTTGCTTTATCTTGTCAGAAACAGCCACCATCCCTTTGCATAGCCTTCTGCCATAAGAATATAAGCACCTTCAGGACAAGATCTCCTTGACTTCAATTGCTATCCCTAGTGCTTAGCATAGCACCTGGCAAGTAGTAAGCATGTAGTGAATCTTTCCTCTATCTTATGTCTGTCTGTCTCTGTCCATCCATCCATCCGTCCGTCTGTCTGTATATCTGTCTGCCTCTGTCTGTCTGTCCGTCTATCTGTCTGTGTCTATCTGTCTGTCTCTGTCTGCCCGTCCATCCATCTGTCTGTCTGTCTGTCTCTGTCTATCTGTCTGTCTTAGAGGGAGTTTCCCCCCCTGGGAGTTGTCTATTCCAATGAATTTGAAAGTCAAGTCCCATCCTTAACCAGGTCAATCACATAGGGTTATTGCGAGGAAAGAAGTCAGTTTAACTTAAAGAGTGTCTGTACATGCATAGGGTTTTTGCTTGTTTGTTTTGTTTTGTTTTGATGTTTTACACATCAGAGTTGTCACTCTGAATATTATTTACCATGGGCAATGCATAATGTCCCTATGCTTCAGTTTTCTCATCCAAAACCACAGAATTATCATTCCCTTCACTGCCAATTTCGCAGGGCTTTTGAGGAGAAAGAGTTTTGCAAACTTTATTGTGATTTAATACTGTCATTGCTATTAGCATCATTGTTGACATTTACTACAATTAGTGAGGAGAATGATAGGCAGTGTGGTATGGTAGGTAGGCTGGTGCCTTAGAGTCATGAATGAATGAATGAATGCATGAATGAATGAATGAATGAGAGAATGAACAAACATTTGTTAAGAACTTACTCTGTGCCAGGCACTGAACTGAATGCTGGGAATACAAACACAGAAAGTGCTCCAGTCCCTGTCTTCAGGAGGTTTATGTGCTGACTGAGAAGGACAGTGGGGGACCGCAGAGGACAATGGGAGGCCTGGGAAGGAGTTAGAGCTGCAAAGTTATAAGTCACGAAGATGACGAGTGGCACATTTTTCCAAACCTTCCTCTGATACTTCTTGACTTTACCACATCGCGTGACCGTTTTTTTCTTCTTCAATGCTCCCAGGAAATTCTCTAAGTTGGTAAAGTGACTTTGCTCACTGGGAGTTCCTTAGAGCCAAGAAAATCACAGGTTCTATAAAAAAATAATGCCAACAGAGTGACCATATTGAATGTTTAGAACTAAAAAGGACCCACAGAGGCAATCTAGTCCTTGTCTCAGGTTTTACAAAAGAGAAAACAGAGGTCCAGAGAGGACCAATGACCTGAGACAAGGAAGCATATTGGTGGGAGGAGAGAACACAATTCTCTTTATTCCAAGTCAATGGGGAATTTCTTTTGAGTACATAGTGCCAGACAGCTCAGTGAAATGTGTGCACATGTACACACAAGCCTATATGTATATGTATATGTGTATATGTATGTGTATGTGTATATATGTGCATATGTATATGCATGTGTACGTTGTGTTGTGTGTACGTGTGTGTGCATATGTGCATGTGTGTGTATATGTGTAATGCACGCCTATATGCATATATATTTTTCCATTGAATCTCCTGTTTTCGGCAGCAGGCTCTCCTGCCAGCCTCATTGGAGCCATGCAATATTTTTGCCAGTAATCCCACTGCTCATTCCTCTCTCCCTTGCCCTGGGGCTGCCCATCTGGAAGATGGCAGACATTCTCTTCCCAATCCTGGACACTCCATCTTCTTTGAAGACCTTGCTGGTTAATGGCTTCTGGATGATGGTATTGCCACAGAGATGACGCTGGGGGTAGAGGAGTGTGGGATGGGGAGAAGGGCGGCCAGAAGAAAGCAATGTGTGATTTAGAGGCTTTTTCAAGGAAAGGATTAAGAAAGAATGCTTTTTTAAATAGCATAGTGACAAGCCAAGAGAGGCCTGTGCTCTCTGTGACCTAATGAATATTCCTTCCTTTCCCTCACAATGCATAAAGCCTGTAATTGGCCCTTCAGAGTCCAAAGTGTATACTCAGTCTTGGATTGCGTGGGACAGAAACTCCCCATGTGACTCCGTCTCCTCAATGGGGAAGTCTGTGTTCCCACACTTGTTCAGAAGCATGTCCTGCCATTCACAGACTCATGGGGGGTGGGGGGGAGGTTAAGCTGGATGTCAGGAAAAGAAGTGAAAACAACTTCCTAACGAGGAGAAGCATGGGAGAACAAAATGGACCTCCTGGGACCTGGGGGCAGGTGAGTGGGGTGAGAAGGCAAAGTCCTGGGCTCCCTTTTCCTGGAGGTCTTCAATCAGAGGCAGGAGAAGCCTGCAAGGGCTGGGGTATGTGGGAGAAAGGGTTCTGTCTTAGACAGGGACTGTACAAGCTCACCCCGGAGAACTATCCAACCCCTATAAAGCTGTGATTGTGTAATACAGTATCAGAGATGTGGGCAAAGACAGAGCCCAGTTCCAATGAAGCTACGTGAAGAGTGTGTGCCAGAAACATTAGGTTTAGGGGAAATATATATGCTTGTGTGTGCATTACACACACACACACACACACACACATATTTCCCTAATGTGTCCGACACTAATCATCAAAAAAATGTGCCATTGCCTAGGAAAAAAGAGAATTGTATTAAGTTCTCCCATTGTTTTGTTTTCTTGCCTCAAGTAGATGATAGGTGGATGGTATTTTATGAATCTAGAACAGAAAACAGGGAACATCAGAACCGAGGGGTGTCTTAGAACAGAGAATATCAGAGCTGGGAGGAGCCTTAGAACAGAAAATGTTACAGCTGGGAGGGTCCTTAGAACAGGGAATGTCAGAATAGGAAGGGATTATAGGCCTTTTAGAAGAAGCCAGTGGAGAGCCAATGTGTTCTAGTTATGGAAGAAAGCCTGTATCTGTAGGTAGAATGCCACCATTCCAAATCTGGCTCTCCTTGCTATGTAGGTCCCTTTGGGGACAGCCTTTCACCTCTCTGGTCCTCAGTTATAAAATAAAAGTGATGGACTAACTGTCCTCTGAGGTGATTCCCAGATCTAAATTTCTGCTCCTTTAGATGCTTGTGCTGGGCCGAGTACTTAAAGCTTAGAATCTTGGTCTCTCTGGCCAAGGAGGACGGTGAAATCACAAACTCAGCAGGTCAGAGTCAGGAACGAAAACTGGTTGTCAGAACTGGGAAGAAACTGGAGACGTTTAGTCCAAATCCCTCATTTGACAGGTGAGGAAAATTTGAGGGGCAGAGAGAGACGTGTCTGCCCACAGCCACACATCAGGTTAATGTTAGAGCCAAGAACTGAAGCAGATTTCCTAACTCCTGACTCAGCAGCCTGCCCCTTTACAGGAACCCCCAATGAATGCTTCTTCAGTACAGAGCTAAAACAGAAGATCTGAATTCAAATTCTACATCAGGTATTAAATTGCTATTTGACTCTTGGCAAGTCATTTCACTTCCCAAAGATGTTTCTCTTTTCTGTAAAATGGGGAGGATAAACTGACACTGTCTGTGTTACCACGTAGTTGTGGGGAAAGTACTTTGCAAACCGAAAAGCGGGATCAAATGTGAGGCAGAAGACTGGAGTCCAAACTTCAGCCCTTCCAATTACTATTTATACGAATCTGGGAAAGTCACTGGAAGTCTCTCAGACCCAGTTTCCTTTTCTGTAAAATGAAGGGATTATCATAAATTACCTCAACAATTTACTGCAGCTAGGTGGTGCAGTGGTTTGGAGTTAGGATGACTCATCTTCTTGAGTTCAAATCTGGCCTTAGACACTTACTAGCTGTGTGACCCTGGGTAAGTCACTTCACCCTGTTTGCCTCCGTTTCCTCATCTGTAAAATGAGCTGGAGAAGGAAAGGGTAAACCACTCTAGTGTCTTTGCCAAGAAAACCCCAAATGGGGACACAAAGAGTTTAATATGACTGAAAAAACTCAACAAAAAAACAAATTACCTCTAAGTTCTCTTATGGTTATAAATCAGAGTTCTTAACATTTTTTCTGTTATAAGCCCCTTTGGCAGTCTGGTGAAGCCTGTAGACCCTTCTCAGTATAATGCTTTTATGCAGTAAATGAATAAGATTACAAAGGAAACCAATTATAATGAAATAAAGATTTTTTTTCTTCCATGTACAAGTTCACAGACCCATTGAAATTTCCATACTCCTTGTACTTCTAGGTTAAGATTCTCTGCTCTAAGCAATACTCTAAATCCTAATAATAGGAACAGCAGGATTCAAAGATCATAGGGTCATTCAATCACAGGTGAAAAGCTGAAAGAGGGGTGGCCAGGATAGAGTGCTGGGCCTGGAATGGGAAAGTCCTGAGTTCAAATCTAGCCTCAAGCATGTACGAACTTTTCAACCCTGAGAAAATCATATATCCCTTTTCTGCCTCCGTTGCTCATCTGAAAAATTAAGGTAATGGCAGCACCTATTACACATGGTTGTTGTGAGAACAAAATCAAATATTGGCAAAAGATTTTGAAAGCCCTAAAGTACTCTCTAAATTCGCAGTCTCATTGTGTTATTAGTCCTTCAAAGCCATCTTATTTTGATCTTCTCTTTTACAGATGAGGACTCTGAAATAGCTTCTATTAAATGACTTGGTAAGGGTAGCATAATGAGCAAGCAATTGAGGCAAGATTTGAACTCTTCCAGTACCATAGATGAGTGATGTTGGTCATAAGTCCCATGAGAAATCATGAAGGAAAGAGATCATTGAGACCCAGAGTACGTAAGGAGGGGCTTTCTGGGCACCTCGAGCCTTGATGGATGCCATAGGCAATAGAAAGTCTAAGGTATTCTCCTCACATGAGAGTAGCATAGACAGACTGATGGTTTGGGCTGGAGCATCTTCCCATTGGCCTAATAGGCCTCTATATAGTTGGTACCATTGTGAATCATTTCCTAATTAAGTCAATCCCATGGCCAGTTCTGAGGGATCCTCTTGGGAAATTACTCTGAGAATTCCACATGCATCATCAGAAATTCCAATCGAAAAATCCTAATCAGAGAGAACTTTTGATAGATATTTTGTTAGGTGTCATTTTGCCCCGATTGGGCATCTCCTGTGCACAGGCCCCTGAGTCATACTGGGTAACAGCTTCCTCAACTGCATGAGTGTATTATAAAGATAAGCGGGGTATGGGAGATATGGAGCATATATGGGGAATATGCTATAGCATGATAGGAAAACCTTCTTTGTGTGTGAAGCTCAAAGGAATGTCCATGAATTAAAATGCCCACATAGCAGACTTTAATTTTAGTGCCCAAGTGTCCATGATGTCCCAAGTATCTGTATGCCTAGTCCAATCCTCCCATTCTACAGAGGAAGAAACCGAGGCCCAGAGAGAGTCATGGCATCATAGATCTAGACCTATAAGGGATTTCAAAGACCATCTAGCACAACCCCATCATTTTATAGATGACGAAACTAAGCCCTGGGGCAGGGAAAGAGACTGGTCCAACCTCACACAGCAGAGATAGAACATAAACCTGGGTCCTCTGCCTGCAAATCAAAGCTCTCAATTTAGTTCAATCCAATCCAATGGTTATTAAGTGTCTAGTATTTTCAGGGCACTCTGCTAGGCCTTTGGTATACAAAGACAAAAAAAGGCATCACAACTCTCAAGAATTTTACATTTTACTTAGGACCATGAGGTAGGATACAACATGTACACAGACATGTAAGTGCAAATTCTATACAAAGGATGTGCAATGTGATATCAAGAGGAAGGGCACTAACCAGAGGAAAGGCTGGTGTCATAAGAGGCATCTGCCCAGTACTTTGAAGGACAGCAGACATTCTAAGAGGTGGAGGCAGCCTTTAGTGTCTGTTCTTTGGAGAACAAGTCTGTGTGCTCTTCATGTCATGTTTTCATAGTCATTGAACACAGTTTTCCCCAGCTTCTGTCTTAATCCAATTCAGCAAACATTTATTAAACATCTGCTATTTTTCTGGGTGCAGAGAGACTTTTATTTATCTGCTCCTTATTTCATGAGTATTGGGACCTTCCAGAGAGGTACTTCCTCAGCCAACATCAACAAGCATTTTCTCTGTAATAGAAAGATAGATATAGATGTGTATATATATTTATCTCTATGCATATGTCTATAGAAATACAGATACGTGGTGACAGGAATAGAGATGGATAGATAGATAGATAGATAGATAGATAGATAGATAGATAGAAATAAAGACAGAGCCTGAGTTTCCTTGGGGCTTTCTCTGTAATAGGTAGATAGAAAGAAAGAAAGAAAGAAAGAAAGAAAGAAAGAAAGAAAGAAAGAAAGAAAGAAAGAAAGGAAGGAAGGAAGGAAGGAAGGAAGGAAGGAAGGAAGGAAAGAAGGAAGGAAGGAAGGAAAGGAGGAAGGAAGGAAGGAAA
>JAQQSW010001396.1:0-18712 GCA_028646575.1 Pseudocheirus occidentalis
TTTTTCTTGTATTATTTTTCTTTTTAATTTTTCCTTAATCTCTCATTTGATTTTTAAAGTCTTTTTAAAGTTCTTCAACGAGTTCTTTTCAAGCAGGTGACCATTTGACATTACTCTTTGGGGTAGAAGAGGGTTTCTTTGCTTCAATATCCTCCTCTGAAGATGAACCCTGGTCTTCTCTATTCCCTTAGTATCTCTCTATGGCTGGATTCCTTTTCCTTTGCCTCTGGATTTTTTTAACTTAGGTTTTGTAATCACCTCTAGTCCTGAGGTATGGGGGATGGTGCCTCTGACCTTTGATCTTCTTCAGTTCTCTCTCTGACCTTGATCTCATACCAAGACCTCCAGTTTCCTGTAAGTGCTCACAGCCCATGGGGTCCCCATCCCACCCCACTGCTTCTGCTCTCACCTAGACTGTGATGGTTCCTTCTTGACCCAGCCACTCTCTGAAGCACAGCTGAGTCTGGTGTTCCTTGTCAGAAGAGGTTCCCTAGATCTTCCCCAGGTTAGATGCCCCATTCCCTTCACTGTCCTGGGGGTAAAAGTTCCTGTGGCTAGGGCTGAGGCAACCTCCCAAACTAGCTAACCTCAGGGCTTGTCCTTGTTGTTTAAGCAACTTGCCCCTAGTTGTTAAAGCAGACTTAGTGTTTACTCTTTACAGAAAGGAAATCTAGTCCTGGGATTTTTCTTCAGGTCTTCTCTGATTGTCCCAAGAGGACCCCTGTTCTGCCCTTACTCTTATTTGTTTTAGCAGCTCTATGTTCTTCCACAGGCTCTATTTTATCTCTTTTGTAGAGGAAAATCTTGAGAGCTTGAAATTTTCTGACCTGCTTTGCCATTTTCCAAGGATCCTCTCCCCACAGAACTTTCAAAGGCAATTAAAACCAATGATAAGCCAATGTTACTTCAAAATATTCAGTGCAGATGTAAAAAATAAAGTTTCTAAGTTAAGTAAGATAAAATAATGAACCTATTTCACAGATTTCTATCAGATGCTTATTCTTCTAGGGCAAGATTTTGCCACTTATCTCCTAATCAATTTCCTATACTTGGACAGGTCTTGTATGATCATTCACAAACAAATGTAACCTCACTTGGAAAGATTTCTGGCTGTTTAGTATATTTCTGGCTGGTTAGTATACAGAGAACAATATTATATAATATTTAAAAAGGTCTAAATTTGAAGTCAGAAGCTGTGGGTTTTAGTCTAAACTCTGCCATTTACTAGCTATGTGACCTTAGCCAGTTCACTTTCCTGACCCTCACTCAGTTCATATTGTAGAATGGTGGTGTTAATGCCAACAGTGCCTACCTCTCCTATGCATGTTTTGAAGAGTCACTGAGGAAATGTATATTAAAAAATGTTTTATGACCATAAAACACCATAAAAACGTACAATTGCATTTTTACTTTTATGATCAGAGATTTAGAACTGTGTGCCAACTCCCTCATTTTACAGATAAAGAAACTGAGGTCAGGAGAGGTTACGTGACTTGCCTTAAGGTCACACAGGTAGTAAGCTAGATAGCTAGCTGTGGAAAAAGGTCCTCTGTCTGTTGAACCAGTGCTCTACATTAGAAATACAGTGGCATTTAAAAAAATAAAACAATCCTTTCAACTTAAATACCTTATTATACTAGTACAGAAAACACTGATTTTTCAAAATCAAGTACTGTTAATCATGTATCTTGAATCTAAACATGGCCACAAGACAAAATCCTCTAGAGAACTTACATAGGATTAAGTTTTAAACATTCAATCTCCTGTAGACTGTGATTTCACAATCATGACCTTTGGGGTTTTGTTGCTAAGAGTTCTTTCCTCCTGGTAGAGTCTCCTGGAATAAACAGGTGAGAGTAAAAATGATTCAGTTTTGAACTGCTGCAGCTTGCTGTGCCTAGCAACAACCATAGATTTGGTCAGCTTGCCCAAGAATTACCTGACAAAGGAGAGGTAAATCAGACCAGCCAATAAGGATGGTGGCAGATTTCATCTTTTTTTCCTATGTTTTTGTTCTTTTGGCTGAGATTAGTATTTATGTGACCTTGGGCAAGTCCTTTAACTGCCCTGAGTCTCAGTTTTCTCACCTGTAAAAAGAAAGGGCTGTCCTTTGGGTTCATTCCCAGGTCTAGATCCACAAATTTATAACTTGAAGTTGGAAGGGAGGGCCCAGAAGAGTTCTCCTATCCTCTTTGTACTTAAAAGCAGGCATCTCTTCCAATACCACATTCAGCAGCTAACATAGAAATTTCACTATCTCAGCCCCCAACACAAAGGAACCTCTGTCCCAATTACACAGTTGCAAGAAAAAATGGTATCTCCTTCTTATCCAGAAACTAATATGAAAATGGAAACTTTAAATGTCCTAGAGACAGAAGTGCTGAATTGCCTTTAAAAACTATGCTTCATATAGTTTTAAAACAGCATACCTGCACACCTCAATAAAAATACTTTCTAGCTATGTATGTGACAAAGACTCCAGTCATGATACCCAACCACCCTTTGCATTACCCTCCAGTTCTCAAGGTCCCTTTCTTTTCCTTTCTCCTCTCTTTTTACCAGTGTTAATTTCTAAGCCATTAACTGTCCTCACATTCATGAAAAACCTGGTTCAAAGATGCCAAATGACACAGGAGATGGTAGGATCCAATGGGAAAAAAACGATTTATAATCAGAAGATGTGAGTTGGAATCTTCCTGCCTCCTACCTCTGTGGTCTTTGGTAAACCACTTCAGCTGTCAGAACCTCTTCCATAAAATAAGAAAATTCTTTAGATTAGGAGTTTTTCAAATTTTTCTGTGCATCATAGACCCCTTCATCAGTCTGGTGGACCCAAATGTCTTAAAATTCATTAAATTCAAAGCTCCTTGAGGTCAGGGACTGTCTTTTGCCTCTTTTTGTGTGCTTGGTCCTTAACACAGTGTCTGGTACTTAATAAATATTTATCAATTGTTTAATTGGTTGATTGGATTACAAAGAAAACCAAAAATAAATATATAACTTTTCCCATCTAAGACATATTCAAGAAACCAGATACATTGCACACAACGTTTTGCAGAAAGACTTTTCAACTGTGATGTGCTCTCTAAATGTCAGCAGGCATTTAGAATTCAAATGAGGATAATACCTGCCCTATGACTTACTCCATGGAATTGCTATGAGGCTTAAATGAGATAATGTTTAGAAAGTGCCTTGTATCCATAAAGAGCTACATGACTGTATTCTATTATTAAACTATGACAATATGTACCACTTACAGGGCACACTTTTTAGAAAGTAACATCATAAAAGCATCAAAGAAAATTACAAGGAGAGAACCATGGATTGTTGTCTTCTTCTACAATAATTGGTTATACATTTCATGTTCATGACCTCAAGGATGACAATGCCAAGGATTCTAATGAAACAAAAATGTCTACCACAAGAACAGAAACTTTCCATGTATTTTTCAAAACTATATGCTATAATAAATTCTGCTCAAATTACTTGAACTTCATGAAGAAAGGAGTATCTCTAGTAAGTATGCTTTTAAAACTCTTTAAAATCCATACTGTTGATAGAAAAGTGGGGTGTTAAGAATCACATTTTCATTACAGTTCAGAATTACAGTTTTCTCAACCAGTCACTGTCAAAAGAGTTGAATAGTCTTCCTCTCTTTGCAGCTTAAACTGAAGTGGAAACCATTCTAACATGGTTTGATTCTACAATAATTCTTAAGGAATAAATTACATTTAGTTTGTATATAAATTTACTTTAGTATAGAATAGGGTACTTTATGGGGAGAACTATAGACTAGATTATATTTACTTAGAATTAGTAAGCACAGCATTGTATTCCTCCAGTCCAGAGTACTCCAAATCTTTGTTGGTACACTACCAAATTAGACAGGTCCTCCAAGCTGAAAAAGTTTTAAGCAAAAACCCAGAGACATACTCTGTATCTGTTGTCCCAAGACAAGACTAATTAAGTCTGATGAAAATTATCATCAGGTTGACTGCTGGGTATTGACTTTTTTATCCACAGCAACCCTTAAAGGACATTACCATCTTCCTCAGTGGAGGGCATATTCACAACAATGACATTATAGTGCCAATTGGTGCCCTCTCATTTGTTAAAGTCCATCCTAAAATGCATCACCTGGAAATTAACATCTTATTCCAGAAGTGGTCTTATTGGGACAGAACCAATGGGGCTCTCACCTCCCTTTTTCCAGATCAAAATCACATTAGCCTTTTTTTTGGTTGCCAAATTGTTTTGACTCATGTTAAACTCATAGTCCAAATCTTGTTTTTCATATGACCTGTCATGAAGGATTAACACCACCACCACCATTTCTCATACTTGCAAGGCTATTTTTTTAAAATCCAAGTATAAGGTCTTATATGCCACCTTATTAAATTTCATCACATTAGATTAAGGGAGGATAACATTGCATGGTGGATAAAACATTGGCAAAACCAATAAGAAAGATCTGCATTCAAGTCCCATCTCTGACACACACTGGTGGTGTGACCCTAAACAAATCATTTAACCTCTCTGTGCTTTAGGCAAATCTCAAAGAATATGAGTTTCTGCAAAGGTGCTGACACATTTGTGAAGAGAGTACATACCTTGAAATTCCACATGTCAATGAAATCACAGGTCTAATCCCTAACCCTTACTGGACTTTATCCAGTGTTCTAGCCTAGGATTTCTTAAACTCAGTTCCATGTGCCTTTAAGCGTCCAAGGATAGAATTCAAGGGGTCCATGAACTTCTGTGAGAAAAATTATGTCATTATTTTCACCGCCCTTTAGTTGAAATGATTGCTTCCTTAAGTTATGTCAAAAAGTTGATTCAGAGAAAGGGTCTAAAGACTTCATCAGATTGCCAAAGAGATCCATGATATATGCAAAAAAAGGTTAACATCCTCTGTTCTAGACTATCAAGGTCTTTCGGGGATGCTGTCTTGTTTATCCATTCTGTTAGCTAGCCCTCCCAGTTTCATTTCATCTGTAAATTTTACAAACACCCCATCACCATTTATACCTTCATTTGAATCACTGATAAAAATTTCAAAGATCTCTGGTGCATTGCACTTGAATCCTACCTCAAAAGTCAGTATTATCTTATTAATAACTATGCTACCAATAACACATTCACCTAACTGTACCATTATCTAGTCCATGTCTCCCCATCTTGACCACAAGGATAAGGTGAGAGGTTTTGTCAGATACTGAAAACTATATGTAATATAATCATGGCATTCCCCTTGTCTACCAGCACAATAGAACTACTACAAAAAGAAATTAGGTTAGCCTGGTTTGTTTGTTTGCTTGGTTGTTTTTCAATTAAGCCATGCTGGCTGTGAGTTATCCCTGATTCCTTTTCTTAAAGCTCTGACTTTCCCCTTGCTTGCAACACTCTCCCTCCTCTAACCTCGCTGGCTACTTTTTAATTCCAACAACAATCCTCCGTTCAACAGGAAGCCTTCCCCAATCCCTCTTAAATCCAATGCCTTTCCTCTGCTAATTATTTCCCATTTATCCTATATATAGCTTGCTTTGTATCTATGTGTTTGCATGTTGTCTCCCCTACTAGACTGTAAGCTCCTTAAAGGCAAGGCCTGCCTTTTGACTCTTTTTTGTTTCCCTGGAGTTTAGCACAGTGTCTGGAACATAGGAGGCACTTAATTAATGTCTAAAGATTGATCGATTCTCTTTCAGGTCTGTCACTGACAAGGTTTGTTATTTTGGGCAAATCAAACCTCTTAACTCTGTTTCTTACATGCAAAATAAGAAAGTTGTACTAAATTCAACATCAATATGATTTCCACAAGTCCACACATTGAACTTAACATTCCCTTTCCATCTATTTTCATTAATTCATTCACTTAGTGTTTAGTCAGCATATACGAAGGACTGCGAATAAATAGAATAATTTTTTTTCTAGATCCCTGCTCATACAGAATTTACACACAAGGGGAAGATATAAGGAAATCCTCAAATAAGTAAGCAATATAGCATAATGAGAGAGGTCTTTTCTAATACAATCAGCTGTTGGTGTTCTGGGTTGTGTATCTATTGTGTATCTATTTGTGTACCTGTTCCCCTGCTCCAACAAGAAAGTGGAAGCTCCTTGCTTCCAGGCACTGTTTCATTTTTGTCTTGTATCCTCAGTACCTACATAATGCTTGGCCCTGAGAGCTCAATAAATAAATGTCTAATAGGATTGATTCAAAAAGAGAGAAAAAATGAAAAAGAAAGGCACAGTGTTATATAGTAACTCCTAGGAAAGAGAGAGTGTATCCAACTGGGAGACTGGAAAGTCTTCATGTAGTGGATGTCATTAGAGCTGAGTCTAAAAAGAGAGGTAGGTCATCCTTCTGATCTGTTCCCTTCTCTCTGTTTATGCCAAGAATTCAGTCCTTTATCACCTCTAGAGTGCCTTCTCATCTCAAGGTACCAATTGTCTTTGCCTTCAGCCTCAGCCCTCTTCACAAAGCCACAATATCATTCTCCTAAATCACAGATCTGCTCATGTCATCCCCCTTTCAAAACCCTTCAGGAGCCCTCAACTGCCTGTAGGATATAAGATAATTATCTCACTTCGGCAATCTGGCCCTACTCCATCATCTCAACCTTATCACTCCCCTTCGCAAGCCAATAGAGACAACTGTTTTTCAGATTCACCATACCAGCTTCCATATCTACAAATGCTGTCCATAATATCTAGAGTGCCCCCTTCATTGTCTCCACGTTTCTCTTTAGTTTCCCTTTATCTTCCATAACCTAGAAATATTCTCGTCTTGTTTCATATTTTTCTAGATTTTCCTTTTGTCATTATCATGCTTTATCTTATTTTGTATCACTCTCTATACATGACATAAACCCTACCCACCTTCATTGACAGTCAAAAGGTAAGTTCCTAGGTGATGGGAACTCTGTATGTGTTTTTAATCTTTTTTTCTTTAGACGTGAGGACATAAACAGAGGACAGAGTGCCGGGGCTGGAGTAAGAAAAACATGATGAGTTCAGATATGGCCTATCAGATACTTACTAGCTGTGTGACCCTGGGCAAGTCACTTAAACCTGTTTGCCTCAGTTTCCTCATCTTCAAATGACCTGAAAAAGGAAATGGCAAACCATTCCAGTATCTTTGCCAAGAAAACCCCAAATGGGGTCACAGAGAGTCAGGCACAACTGAAATAATTGGATGACAAAAAGGAGATGATCACAGCACCTATCTCACAGGGTTCTTGTGAGTAACAAATAATATAATATTTGTAAAGCCCTTAGCACAGTGCCTGGCACAGAGAAGGAGCTCTGCAAATGCTGCTTCTCTTCCCACCTTAGTGCCTAGTATATAATAAATTAACAAATGAATCAAACAATGAAAATGAGCAAAATTGGCCAGGTGAAACAATGAGAGTAGTAGGAGAAACAGAAAGTACAGGAGCAGAAAACAAAATGAATAAATGTATGGAGGTAAGAAAAGCAAGTCCTGTTGGGAAAATAGAGCCAGAATGTGACTGGCCACATGAAGTATGGGGAAACGAATTTTTTTTTTAAAGCCAATAGAGACAAGAATATGGGCAATCCTGAATGTCAAACAAAGGAGGTTAGACTCTATTTGGTAGGTTGTAGGGAGTCGTTTTAAATTATTCATTATGAAAATACAGCTTTTCTGAATTGTTTTTCCTTTCATTCCCTTCCTTGTGATTTCTCAGTCAAAAGTCACCTAATCTATACTTAATATTGCAGTACTTCAGATACGATTTCTATGCAACATAAAACATGTTATGTCAATCAATACCTCTCCCCTGAAAGTACCCAGTAACAATACTAAGATGAATGTTTCCGCAATGAAAAATGCTGCAAAGCGGCAATACTTCCAACAATTTAGAAGAATGTGAAACAGATTCTCTCATACAAGGTCTAATTTCATTTATTAATTCCTACCTTCCTAAAGAAAGTGCCATTTTTCTGGTTTAGTTTTATTTTTTAGTCATTAACTATTCCTCAGATTAACCATGTATGCAAATTAAGACCCGCATCTCTCATGATTAGCAGCCACAGTAGCCATTAGAATAGCTCAAAGACAAAGGTCTATCACATTAAGAAGGGAGTTTTATAATATTTTAATATTCCCTAATTCAACAAAAATAAAATGGCAAAAAGTTCCTAAAACATGAGTTTCAAAGCTCAATTCAACCTATTTGAATATAATACATTAGAAACTTCTTTAGAATGCATAGTCTGCATCACAAGCTATGATGTGGAAGCAAATGCATATTATGTACTTTGAAAATTGTATAAACAGGGAAGTCATTAGGTGCCAGTCACAGCAAACTGTGCTGTGAGTAGATTAGATAGCAGAAGTTTTCATTTTTTTTATTCTGCTACCATACCACACTCATAGTCATCAGACTTTATCACTTTTTAATGTAATTATGATTATCCAAACAGATGCTGTGAGTTCTCTACAAACTCATATTCTTTTGTTGATTCATTTTATGTTTTGTAAGTACCTACTATGTGCAAGGTACTGTCCTAGGTACTATGAGAGATATGAAGAGAAGTTAAACTTTAACCAGAGGAGATATGACATATATGTCCATAAATAAATTTAATATATATGTCTATATATGTGCTTATACACACACACATATATAAACACATGCAGAGAAAGAGAAAAACGTGAAATTTCTTGTAAGAGAAGCAAAAAGTAAAATGCTATTAAGTACAAAACTAAAAATCCCTTCCAATTAGAAAAGTGGGGAAGATTAGAGGAGGTTTCTAAGAGAAAGAGGCATCTAAACTGGTACATGAGGAATAGGTGCGCAGTTGACATGTAGAAATAAAGGAATTGACATGAGCAAAGGCAAGGAAGTAGGGAAATATATCATGTATAGGGCGCAGCACGGCATAGCCAAATATTCATATGAATCTGATTCTACTCATGTGGATGTTACCTCTAACAATACAGTTAATAATTTCTCTATGTTGGCTCCTCCTCTATAAATCTGATCCATGTTCTCCCACAAGTTCACAATAGGAGGATTCATCCACTGTGTTGGAGGCCTTCCTTACTTGCTCTTGATATCACAGAGATACCAGTGAAATACATTCTTTATCCATTAATTATCCCTCAATCTCAAGATGGAACTATCTCATCTTCATCTTCAATCATATATACATACTTATATACAGACAGACACACAGAGATATACATAAGTATAAAGGGAGGGGAGCATCCTTTACTCAAATTATTCTTCATAGTTTTTGTAATGTTAAGTGTTAAAGCCTGCTCACACCTACCATGCACCTCTCCTTTGCTCCCTGAGTGAGATTTGATTTTTATTCTTCAAGGACTGAATGCTCCAAGATTCAGAGCTATATACCAGTACTCTTAGTATATTATTATTTAAAAGACCAACTTTCACTTCAGGGAGAAGTCTGGCACCATTAAACAATTTCTGTAATTTCCTGCATGAAGTCCAGTCCTCTTTCTTTCTCCTGCTTAATTCTGGATCAAATTGGAGGTCACATTGATTGGAGTCTCTTTACAATGTCTGTACAAAGTATATATGTATTGAATATGAGTTCTATAAGTTACATAGTTTAACTACTTGTCATAGACTCAAATGTAGATATTCTTCATACACCTTTTCCCCCCTGTGTAGATTAGTCCAAACTCTTTTGGGTTGTTACAGATCTCTTCTAGGAGGCTCAAGAATATTCCAGAGCTTAATATGGCCCATATAATGAAACAATCAGGAACAACTGAAGAACCTCAACATATGTAGGGAAACCCTCTTAAACTTGGCCACTGAGTTGAGTGTCCTGTATCTGTATGGTAAACACATTAGCAAGCACTATGTTGCCTTGTTTTATGCCTTGCCTGGTATTAATGCTTAGAGAGATATCATAGTTACCTAACTTAGTACATCCATCAAGGAATCATGAATACTTGATATAGTCATAATAAAGGCTTTATTGGAAGGTGGCATTTTGCCCTACAGAATTGAAAGCTCCTGTGTGGTCAACAATAAACCAACTGATTCAATAGACAGCACACTGGACTTGAAATCAGGAAGTCTTAGATACTTACAACCTTAAGTCACTCACTTAAGTAGCTCTCAATAAATCACTTGAACTCTGCTTGCTTCAGTTTCCTCATCTGTAAAATGGGCATAATAAAACATCTACCTGCCATGGTTATGATAAGAATCAAATGAAATATTTATAAAGTGCTTTCCAAACTGAAAAAACCTATATAAATACTAGTCGTTGTGGTCACTATGAGTACTATTATTACTCTTTATATCTTTCATTCAATTGTGTGAGGGTAAAAAGATGGTCTGCTATGGAATAGCACTTGCAAAATTTCACCTGTTCCTCATTATAACCTCATCAGGGATGAAATCAATACTTGTGGAGTATTCCGATAAGAACTTTATATAGATGAGAAAGTTGGCATGAAGGTCACTGTTTGCTTATATTCTGCCAGCTACATTGTTTTTACATTTATAGAATCCAAGATTTTCCCTTTGCTTTTCATTATCCTCATCATAATAGCCTACATTTATATAGTGCCTAATATCTCATTTGATCCTCACAAAAACCCTGCAAAGTAAATGCTATTATTAGCTTCATTTTACTGTTGGGTAAACTGAGGCCAAAAAGTTAAGAAACTTGTTCAATGTCATACAACGTGTCTGAGGCTGGATTTGAACTTAATTCTTCCCAACTGCAGGCCAAATATTCTATCTATTGCATCACCTAGTTGTTTTGTGTTATCTTCCATCTCGTAAGATACCAAGCGAATTGACTCCTCATTGGTTGTCTCCAGCATAGATCTCCTCCGCATATACAACAGCTACTTTCACTGTCTGCATTACCTTTAACAACATTCTGAGGTTATCACATTAGAGTTCAAGTTTAGGGGAAAGGCTTAGAAAAATACATTCATGCAAAGTATTAAGAGACTTGAATGATAGTTTGGGCGTTATTCAATAGATAATGAAGTGACAATATGGTATCAGGGGAAGGAAGGTCATTAAAAGTTTTTGATCATAAGAGTAATCTGATCTGAATCATGCTTTAGGAAGATTAATGTGTATACAATATTATTGTATATAAGATTAATTGTATGTATGCTATTGAATAGATTAATTGAAATTTAGAAGGAAGAGGAGCAGAGGACTAGAGCTAAGCAAGGTATCTCAAAGGTTATTGAGATACCTTGGTCATAAGAAAGTTAAGACCTGAAGTAGGATTTGGGGGCAGTGGGAACAGATAGGACAAAGGACATCTGAAAGACAGTTTGTTGGACAGACTGACTAAATGTGGAAGAAAACAGAAAGATCAAAGGTGACTAAACTTCAAGTCTGGGTGGTAGAGAGAATTATGGTATTAATAGACAAGGAGAAATGCTGGGAAAGAAGATGATTTAGGAAATAAAACTATGAATGTAGTTTTAGACTTAGTGACGTTGAACTTTTGACATCTAAATGGAAAGGCTCAATAAACAGAAAGAAAATAAGTCTAGAGGTAAAGACAGGCATCAGACTGGGGAAATAGATTGGAGTCTTACCTGCAAGGAACCAAGAAGTGAATAGATCTGAGAGCCATCTACACAAGGGGTGGTAGCTGAAGTTATAGCAGATGTGATCATCAGGAGAAAGAATAAAGAAAGAGAAAGGGATAAAGTACAGAACCTTGGAAAATGGCCACATTTAGAAGGACAAGAGTATATATTGCATATTAGTGGAAACTGAAAGCTTAAAGACATGTTACTTTTGGGAAAGTGAATACATTTAATAAAACTGTAATGCATTTCTTAAAATCACAAATCTGGACACTGAACCCTAGAACTGAGCCATCTTTGGGGTGGGATTGGGAGAGTAGGAAGTGTCAAACATGGCCAAGACACAAAATTCAAATTCTATATATTGAGCTATTCTGCCTTGGGAGACCTACACATCCACTGACATTAAGAGTTATTAGGACAATATCCCAAAGATAAATTTGACTCCAGAATATTTAGGGTACAGAAAATAGTCTGTCAGCCACAAACTCCTAAAATTAGGCAAAGAGTGAAATGGAGTATGATGAATCAAGCTAGAAAAAATAAATGCAATTTTCATAAAACTGACATTAATATCCTTCCCCTGGCCATTTAGAGGGTCGTCTTCGCAAATCATCCAAGTGCCTTTAATACCTTTTCCCCCAAACGGGTGTGCTAAGGGAAGAAGAAATACCTGAAGAGAGATTCTGTCTACCTTAGTCCCTTTTCCTGGTGAAAACACAATTAAAAAAAAAAACTTAATGCAAATGTGCCTGTAAGCAGATTTCTGGCTACCATCACAGGGAAAGAAAATTGTACCATGGGTGTAGCAGAGAAGTAGAAAGGTAAAAATCGAAAGTGAAGTCAACAGTCTTCTATGAACCCAGAGATCTTGGGCCATTAGGTAGATCTACATACAGTAAGCTCACAATGCTGGTCACCACTGCTGACAATATAAGGGGGTAAAGTTTCAGGTCACTAAGTCATTTCTATCTTACAATTCAATAAATGTCTCATGCTAAAATATTCCTGAACATGGTGGACTTTGTAAGGAACCTTTAAACACATACAAACAGAAGTAAAGCTGATTCTCTAAAATCCATTGCTTTGTTTTGGTTTGTTTTTTCTTAGCATTTCCCAGACACATCTATTAGTTCTTTGACATACTTTGTATTCATCATTCCTAGACTTTGATTACTGAATGGGTATTGCCTCAGACAAACTGAGAGCTGTGAAAGATTTTGGCTTAAAAAGGCCAAAGTTTTCTACTACTTCCAGACCCATCTCCACTCATCCTGACCTGTGTCTTTCCACTGAATTCTGATGTCTCTGGAGGAGAAAATGAGACTGATAACTTTGCTGCCTCATTTAATCCAAATTCACTTTCAAGTCAAGCCATCACCTTCCTGATGTCATTGGTCCTCTTTGAGAACAAAGAATGAACAACAACAACAACAATCATATATTCAACAGAGAACCTTTCATTCTACCCTAACCAGCGCTTTTCTTCCCAGCCAGCCTTCTTCTCTCACTTATCCTTGTTGATTGTTTTGTCCTAGGAGGTTTTACAAGCAATTAAGCAACAACAGTGAACATCACCTTGTTTTGCAAGGTACCTTGCTTTGCATTTTTCTATGTCAGATTCCACTGGTTGTTATTTTGCTTAATTAATTCATTTTGTTCCAAAATTAGCTCATCTATTTAGTTCCTCCTTAAAATCTTTAAAGTTCCTCTCTCATCTTTACCTCTCCAGATAGTTCATGATCTACTGAATTTATCATCTTGCCATTCAAACCTGTTTTTCCAACTTCTTAAAAGATATTAACATTTTAAGCCTCAGTACAGATGCCTAGAATGCAACACTTTCAAATTATTTTCCTGCTGTGACTTGCCTTTTCTCTCCATTGTTTTACTAATCTCTTAACCTGATTTTAATCCCTACCCAAATTTTACCTCTCGCCACAAAGTTACCAGCTTCTTTAGATACTTCTTAGGGGGATCATGTGTAGATATTATCAAGTTTTCAGCAATCACTTGCAGCTTCTTTCAAATAATTTTAAGATGATTCATAAAGACCTGTGGGTTTCATATGAAATTGTAAACGATCTCTAATGACAAAGTTTAGCATAGTTATGTAATCCTTCAGAAATCTTGGTCAAAGGTACTGTGGTCTAGGAAGTACAAGTGCTTCAGGCAAAACTGACAGTAAAGAAAGTTTCTTGGCTTCCATTTAAAAAAAAATTGAAGATATATTTCCACCCAAAATATGCCTTAATAGGAAAGGAGCCATTATTAACCAATGCACTTTAGAAAATTGGTTATAAATTTTTCAGGAAAGGGACTTGGACCCAAAATTTACATTGTATGCACCAGTGGATTCCAGCTCAATAGGAATTTTTAACATAAAAAGAACTCTTAAAATGGAAAGAAATCAAACTATGCATCTCAAATGTGAAGGAGAGTTTAATTTTCTTTCTATCGAACAAATGGGAAAGAATTATTGAGAACAAGATAGATGTGCTTGACTACAATAACTTTTTTTGTAAAAAAAATCTGTGCAACAAGATGATATAATTAGAAAATAAAAATAACTTGGGGAGGAACATTAATGAAATGTAATGAATAAAAACTTAACATGTAAAATATGTGAAGTTACTAGTTCATAAGAATCAAAAATTATAACAATTTTTTTAAAAAAAAGAAACACAAATTGTTAGCAATCACTTGAAAAAAATTTCAACCTCAAATGCTTGAAGACATGTGGCAATAATTGAAAGTCATGAAATTCACTACAAATGAGGTGATGACAAAACAAGCATACTCATTCATTCTGGGAATTTCAAACTTGTAGAATCTTTTAGGGAGATGATACATTTCATGTACTTAGGCTTAATAATTTCCATTGTTAGATACACCCATAAAACATTATCAAGAACAACCAAAAAAGAACTATTTGCTATAAGATTTTCAAAGCAGCATTATATGAAAGCACAAGATTAAAATAAAAGCAAACCAAATGTGTAATAATAAAGGAATTGTTTAAAAAGTTATGGTCACAAATGTCATGGGTATATTATGGTGAAATCAAATCTAACAAGCTTGAGGAATATAACAAATCTAGAAAGACCTTTATGGAAGAATTCAAAACCAAAAAAAAAATTGGAACAAGAAAAATGGAGTCTACAATGGAGTCTACAGTGTGATCAAATGAAAGAAGAGCCAAAAAATCCTGATGAGGACTTCAAGTGGGTAACTAAAATAGCATCAGGGGACTTAATGTATTTAAATTATTTTTTTAATGTCAATAGTTACTTAAGGAAGCAGAACTGTTTTTAATTGTTTAATGTTCATTTTCTAACATCTAATTTTTTAAAAGAAAATGCTACCCTTTTACTAAGATAAAATAGTTTAGAATTAAAGGTACATTGTGGTAATCTAATATTAAATATATTTAGGCAGGCATTAGAAAACCAGCTTCAGGGGGTGGCTAGGTGGCGCAGTGAATAGAGCACCAGCCATGGAGTCAGGAGGACCTGAGTTCAAATCCGGCCTCAGATACTTAACACAAAAACTAGCCATGTGACCTTGGGCAAGTCACTTAATCCCAACTGCCCTCCAAAAAGCAAAAAGGAGAAAAAAAGAAAACCAGCTTCACATGCTATTAATGGTGTGTCCTCATTCTTTTTCTTTGGTAATATTGGTTAAAAACTGATGCCTTACATTTGTTCAAATGGGGGAAAAGACAGAGAATATAACCCATCACTCCCTCATGGAAACCTAGCCAGTGGAGGTTGCCCCCCACCTAAAAATAATAATAAAGTCACAGGATTTTGAGGAAAACTTCCTATTGTTAAATAACTTAGGTGCTTCTCGATTCAATTCTTGAGCTCCCCAAGTGTGGACTGAAGAAATAGTTTTATAGTCAGACCGCTTCTGACTGATAAATCTTTACTTCTTGCCAGAGCTTATAATAAAAGAAAGATGAGCTAACTTTCCATCATCTAGGAGGTAGTGATGAGTACAGCCTTCAGTTTTGGTGGGAGAATACATAACTGGAATTGTGTGAATTGGCTTGACCAAAAGTAGTAGGTAGAACTTCAATCAGAGAATTGGGGTACTTGTTCTTAATCTTTCAGGGTCCCTCACTTTCTGTGGAATTGTCATGAAGCACCAACAATCTGAACCAACTCCTCATCCTGGTTTCCTCTTTTACTAAGGGCTAGAAGAAAAGGAAGGAAATCTATAGAACCAAGGTTCCCCAACTACTGAGCAGAAGGCTAGATATCTGGAAAATGAAAGGACATTCAGAATTGTCTCTTTCTCTTTCTCTCTTTTCTTACCTCTCCCTCTTCTTCTCTTTTCCTTCTTTCTCTTTGTCTCCTCTGCCTCTCCCTCTTCTTCTCACTCTCTTTACTAAGATTTCAAAGTCTTCATGGCCTCATGGCTAAGTATGTCTAAATGCACTTTAAAAAGGCAATCCGTTACAATCCTTTTCTACAAGAAAAGCTATGTTTTTTGTGTTTGGAATTATTATTAAGAATTCCATTTTCATTACATAGGAGTTACTTGGATAGATTACTGTTTGTTACTGAGTTAAGTATTTCACTATCAAATATATTAGTGGTTCTCAACCTGTGGGTCGTGACCCCTTTGGGGGTCAAATGACCCTTTCACAGGGGTTGCCTAAGACCATTGGAAAAACACATATTTCCGATGGTCTTAGGAACCGAGACACTGCTCCTCTATCTGTCTCCAGGAGGGTCTGCCCACATGCAGATATGCCCAGATAAGACCACATAAGAGTATTAAAGGGTCATGGCATTAGGAAGGTTGAGAACTACTGATCTATATGTTCATGAGTGGGGTACATTCTCTGCACCCTCTGTGAAGACTCCTCAGAATGAGAAAGGAAAGAAACTATCTGGAAACCAGAGATAGACTTTGTAAGACTAGACAGACCTGAGTCCTGGGTTTGCACAGCCAAGGACCCTTCCCCCCTTCCCTTGTTGTCATCAGAATTAGGCCCCTTTGAGGAGTTTTAAACCTCCACCCTTGTATATCACACCCTTAAAAGCATTAGGCCCTTTGTCAGGAATTTTTGACCTCCACCCTTGCTTGTGATCTTTTCCCCTCTTTTGCTTTGGCATTTACTGAATAAGGACATGGATGATACCTTGGCCCCCTGTCCTACTTTCCTGCCAATAGAAGATAGTGGCAGGCTTCATCGTTATCCACCATTGGGTTGTATTTCACACCAAGACTGAGAGCCTGCCTCCTAGCCAATGGGAGAAGGGATAGCCAGGGGAAGGAGGCTTGACTGCCTTAGGGTATAAATTTTTGTTCTGTCCTTGATTCCTGCCATGGAGATGACCACTCTCTTCCCACCCAGGAAGAAAATAAAACTTCCTGTTCCTTCCTCAAGATACCTCTGACTTGATTTTTCTTGGGTAGGGGATTTTTGGGGTCCCTATACCCCACACACTTATTTCCCTCCAGTAAATACCCTTCTCTCTGGCAGAACTATGCAATTATTTTGGAGAGTTCAGCTTTATAGGCTTGCAAGCACCAAGACCCAAAAATATGCCAGGAATTCTGGCCTCTAATAAAAGTGCACTACAACAGACCCAAAAGTTGAAAGAAGTTCAGGATTTCTATCATTCTATCAGGACGCATAACATTGATTTTGTTGTACCTTCTATCTTCCAAAATTTATCTTTCCTTAAAACCTCCTCTCCATTTAATTTTTCCCCTGTTTTGTTGTAATTTAGATATAAATTAGATATAAATAAACCTATAGATAGGTACACTTTTACTCCACAAGGTAAAGACACCAATTGGTATTTATAAAAAAAATTCCCCCTTTTCTCAAAAGATGAAGATTATATGTGTGTATCTCAAAAACAGAACAATCCCCTTTGAATAATCTTGGTCAGTCAGTAACTTAGCTATTATTAGCTGTTTTATTAACCAGTCCAATATTTTCAGCAAGAAACAACTAGTTTGAAAAACCTTTATTAATTTGAAGTATTTTCAAGTAAATAACCAAATTAATTACTTGCTTGGTACAAAGGTGATAAAGAATCTTGATTTGAAATCACGATAAATAGAAACTCAGTGATTTGAATGTAGTGAGTATTGTTAGAGAGAATATTAGGTTTTGTTCATTTCACATAAATTTGTAGATAATAAATTCAAAATTTTGGCCTAAAGTAAAATCCATCCTTCTAGGGAAATCCAGGAAGAGATAAAGACAATGAAATTAAGGGTAATGAGTGATGGGATGAAAACAATTTCCATAAACATACTTGAGTTAGTTTTTAGTGGACTGCTCCAGGGGATGGATTAAACTAGACTGAATTTACTGAAATGCCATTATAGGGAAAAACAAATAAAGACTGATATGGGGAAGGTGGGAGAGAGAGATCTCTTAGAGTATCTATAAAATTTCCATTTAAAAAAGAAAGTTTAGTTTTTTCCATCTATGTTGGAGTCAGAGACCTAAATACAAGTCCTCACTCTTACGTGTCCGGGCTTTGTGCCTAACAATAAATGATCTAAACTTTTGATGTACTAGGAAATTAAGAATATAACTGTGGAAGAGTTGTCCCTCTGTACCATTGAAATGTTTTCTTTTTTTTTTTAATTTGAACTAATTTATTTTCTTCTTTACATCACTCATTTCACAGCTGCCAGAGCTATTAGGGGGCTGTTGTGACCCCCACCAGCTTTGGCTCACTGAAAATGCACCCCAGGACCACCACCCAAGACCACGATTTGGATCTAGGCTGCCCAACGCAAGAGTACTTAGCCTCTGAACAATCACTTGGCCAACCTGCAGTCTGCAGGCTGGGAGCTCTGAAGCAGCTACATGGAGGTGGTGGCAGGGCCACAGTTTCTGCCACTTCCTTGCCCTGGAGGCAGTTTGGCAGGACTGCTTTTCTCCCCTGAGAACTTAGCTGAGTTCCACTGACCTTTCACTTACTCCTTATTTCTTCTAGCTTGATAATCTGGAAACTGCCACAGCTGCTGCTGATCCACTCTCCTGAAGGCTCCAGCTGTTGCTAGTCCTGGCTGCCCTGGGGCCAAGCCCCTGTTTCAGGCTGTGCTGGTTTATAGCTCCTAGGGCACTGGGATGAGCCCCTCCTGCTGAGTTGCCTTCAG
>JAQQSW010001397.1:0-12272 GCA_028646575.1 Pseudocheirus occidentalis
AACTGTGTTCAAAACATGAACCTTCTCTTTTGCTATGAATATGGAGATGGTCAAGAAGCATTTATTAAGGAGCTTCTGTGTGCCAAGTACTGTGCTAAGAAAGGTTAAATAATCCCTTCTCTCAGTCTAATGGGGTGACAACATGAAAATGCCCTGTACAAGCCAGCTATCTACAAGATAAACTGGCAATATTCAATAGAGGAAAACGAAGTAGTTGCTTTCCTAGTAGAATTGCAGTTTGGGTATTTCCAATATTGTTGCTTTATTTGTGAATGTGCCAGCAGAGAGAGGAAATAGAAAAGCCTCTCTACTAAGAAACATTGGCCTCAGAGGAACGAACTGCTTCCAGGAAAGCGAAATATGGTAAGCCAACCACTGGTTACTCCTGAACATATTTTCTTACCATGATTGCAGATTAAATTTAGTTTAATGAAAAATTGTGTCAAGGTGGTGGGTAGGAATGGCACAATGGTTTATTTACTGGAAAAATCAATTTCTAAAACTGGTGAGGTTGAATCTGACAACATATGTGGGTCCTCATCTAAGGGAAATGAGCAGTTAGGAGAAAAATTGAATGAAGCTGAATGAGTTACATGGAAACCATTTTTTAAAAGTTACCCAAACTTCTTTTTCAGAAACTAGAAATTAGAAAATTAGCAAGAAATTGTCGTTTTTGCAATTCAAGTAGCATCTTTTTTCTCTTTTATTATTATGAACTTGACATATATCAGCAAACATGAACATTTCCTTATATAAAGAAACTATGAATTGTTGTTATATGCAACATTTTTTTAATAAAAAAAAGTATGTATTACATTTAACGTGGTAGTTCTAATACTTCCCCGCTGGAATGTGATCTCTTTTGAACATCTGTTTCCCCCCAGTCTTCTTTGCATTTTTAGAGGTCTCATTAACACTCTTTTCATTTCTTCTTTTTTCCCCCCAGTATCACTACGCATACTCTTCCATAATTCTCCCTCCGCTTAAAATGAAATCTATATCTTCTACCAAATATAGGAAGTCAAGCAAAGACAAATCCACTAGTCTTTTCAAAAGGCAGAGAGGAGGAGGGAGAGAGCTCTAGGCATGGTGGACATCACATGAGAGTGAGAGTAGTCCAGAGGTGGAGTTAAGATTTCCTATCTGTCTGGCTTTTCCCAGTCTCCTCAGCCACTACCTTCTCAGATGGCTTAACACTAGGTCTGCCTCTACCTTCTATATTCCCAGATGTTTGCTTGTTATTACCCCACTAGAATGAAAGTGCTTTGAGGTTGGGGCCTGTTTCTGTCATTTTTTAATAGATGAGCACAGTTCCTGACATATAATAAAAGTATAAATACTTGCTGACTGACTGACTGACTGACTGACTGACTGATTGATTTATGGCTCTGAGAATGAACCCTGGATTTAGTCAGTAGACCTGGATTTCATTCCTGGTTTGACTGCTTGTTCCCCATCCAACCTTAGTTAAATTGCTCCACCTTTCTCTCCCTCAGTTTCTCCATCTGCAAAATGATGAGGTTGGACAAAGGGTTCCTTCCAGCTCTCCATTCACACGACTGTGGGTGCCATTTAGTGAATTATTTGGACACATTTGTTGTATGTGTAGAAAGGATATTTTGCTATCTGAAAAAAACAACAATAACAACACATTGTCAAAGTGATGTAGACCGCTGTGAAAAGTGGTCCTCACTTCAATGACAGCAGGTGGATCATGTGACTTCCCCCATGCCTTTCAGTGCCATAGAAATGACAAATCCTATTCCCCACCTTCCTTTTTAATAAGGATATGGTAAAGATGTTTTTGAAGAAGGAGACTATGGCATGTTACTTAAGAGACTGGGAATTTGTGCAAGATTAACATTGGCATGAATCCATCCATATACAAAGCATCAGTTATGTATATTATTCAGATCTAATTAGTTTTTCTTTTATCTAATGGGGAGTTGCCTTTTTTTGAGGGAACTTTTCATAGCTACAGCTAGGTTATGGGGTTGACCAAACTCACATGTTGATCATCTCTGACTTCAGCTTGGTTCATTTCTGTTTTTAATCTGATCATCTTGATCTCGAGGGTAATCCTGGAGTATGTTTGTATAAGTTCTCATTAATGATGACAATTTCCACATAACTCTCAATTAAGCAGCTAAGATTAGAACCACAACGAATTCATCAAATAGTATTTATTTAGTAAATGTAGTGGGGGTTCAGTAAATACCTTTTGAATTTAGTTGGAATGTTGGTGGCGAGACTCAATACCATGTTTTCCTTGGAACCTACATTCCTCAGAAACCTGTGTAGTAGTCCAACGGTATAATTTCCCCTCTCTCTCTCTCTCTTCCCTTTCCTATCATAGTTTTTCAATACTACCAGGAGAGTAATCTTGGAGAACAGCTATGGGGAAGAGACCAAGATCTCTGTGATTATTGCCAATGTCTGCTGAGAGGATCGGTACTTCCAAGAGTTATACCAAGGTTCCCTTCTAACTTGTGTGAGTGACTGATGTAGTCCTCTTTCCTTTGTGTTGGAGAGAGGGGAGAATTCATTGGGAAGCAGCAAAATAGTGGGTCTTTTCCTGGTAGATTGAAGGTATGTTTTTTTGAGGGATTACAAGGAGAGTGGACTTATTTGGGGATGTTATAGCTCTAGGAAATAGTGGATAAAATGTTGACTGCTGGATTTTATTCTTTATTACTTATGCTTCATTCTGTTGGAAGTCAATATAATTATGATGTCATACAATGTATTTTGGCTCTTGATTCGGTGTGTGTGTATGTGGGTGTGTGTTTGGGGGTGTGTGTGGGTGTGTACAGGGGAGGGCGGGAAGTTCCAATGGAAATAGGGACTTGCAAGCTATGGATTCAGCATGATACAGTGGAAAGAGCACTGGCTCTAAAACCAGAGGATATGAATTTGAATTTCTGTCTGACACTTAATATCTATGTGATTTTGGGCAATTCAGTCTCTCTGGGCCTCAATTTTCTCATCTATAAAATTAGGACGTTGGGCTTTATAACCTTTGAAATTGATTATCTCTTTTAGACATGACTTTATGATTTCTCCAAAGAAGAGAGATAACTTCTAAGATTCCTTCAAACTGAAGAGCTTTGATTCTTGGTTTGCATACATGATCTTCGTACATTCTACATTATAACCAAAATGAATTACTTCCCCAAAATATGGCACTGTGTTTCCTACCTCTATACCTTTGCATAGCTGTCCTACCTGCCTATTTCTCACTTCTTACCTTCACCTTGTTTAATCCTTAGCTTTTTGAAAAGTACAGCATAAGGTGCTACCTCCTGTATGAGATTTTTTCTGCTCTCCCCAATTATTGGCACACTTTCCTCTTAAAACTAATTTATATTATATCTACTCTAGATTACTACACCCAGCCTCTCAACTTACACTTACATTTGAAGACTGAGTCCCCAGAGAGCAGCTGTTAAATCAATTTTTCAAGGTCTGTAACTTATCGTATAGTTCATAAGCCCCTACTAGTGTGCTTCCCCTTAGTAATCAGCCAGAAGACTATTAGCTCTTGCCAAAGGCATTTACTCAAATAGCATAATGGAATAGTAGTTATAAAACATTCACCCTATAAGCATGGGTAGAGTCTTCCAAATGTCTATGAGAAAAAAATCGGATCAAACTTTGAGTACAATGGTAGAAAGACTCATATGTAAGACACATGCATGACAAAGGTAACAATTCCTAGTACCACGAGCCTAGAATTCCTTTCTTTCTTCTGAGGTTCTTCATACTGGGTTCTAAGGGTCTTTTCCTCTCCACAGCTTGACTCCCTATCACCAGAGACAGCTCTTTGAACCTGCTTCCTCCTTTGGGGAATTGTCTCTCTCTATTCACATTTGTTTTAATGGCATCTGTGCTCCCTACTTGATGCAAAATCTTTCTACTAGTCAAGTAGCTTTGAATCAAAGGGATGCAGGTTGAAAAAATGAAATCTTTACTATCTCTTTTTGTCCAAGATGTCTTCCAGAGTAACCTCCCAGCTTAAAATCTCTCCTAACTTTAAACTCCTGGATGGGGGTATTTTCATCTCACCTGCTAAAAGCCATGGCCCATAGGGTGGGAGTGGGAGGGAGACAGAGAAAAATCCCTTCCTACCCACTTCAGGGATCTCAAGTGCTCTGAGCTGTGACTGCAAAGAGCTTGTCAGAACTTAGCTATTTTAAGCCCCCAGAATTGTGGCTAATTTGTTTTCTAACCAAATCATGTTGTTCCCTTCTTGACTCAATAAGAGAAGTATTTATGAGATGTAGCTCATAAAGGAATCAGGATAGATAGAGATTCTTCTCTTCACTCAGTTAAATGCTTCATTAATTCCTTGTAATTACATTCTGGACCTTCCATGATTACATCAGCTGAGAGGGGGAACCCCTTCCATTACAGCATTGCTTTGATATACTTCATATTTTCTTGCCTATGTGCAAAAGAAGGTAAACTCTTGGAGGGTAGGGACTGTTTTGTCTTTGTATTCCTAGTCCCTAACACAGTTCTCTGCATACAGTAGACAATTAATGAGTCTTTGCTGAATTCATTTATGTTTGAATCTTGTCTTTCTCCCTGTAACAGAAGGGTTTCCTTGCAAAGTCCCATTTCTTTGTCTGTACTGTTAAGGCTGGAGAGTCAGTCTTGTGTTTGTTGTAGTTGATGGACTTACTAAACCAGCGGTCAGTGATGACCCCTGCAAGTTGGCTCCCTGCTCCTCAGATTGCAAGTTTTCTAGCTGGCCTGATGAATAAAGCAGGGATGAGCAATGGAGGGGGTTAACTGGTTCCCTGTGACAGCCAGGAGAACAGACACTTGAGCATTTGAAAAGCATCCGGGCTCCAATTTCCCTTAGTGTTCAATCACTCATCACCGATGGTGAACGATATTTTTCAAGGAACACACACTGGAAATGCCAATCTCCAGATGGAAAAGATTTATTTTGCTCTGTAATTAGTTGCAGGATGAGGGTGGTGTTGGGGGTGGGAGGGTAGATGGTGTTGCTGCATTTTAAAAACGGGAGGGGGATTGCCAGGGAAGAGATGGCAGAAAGAGGAGGACCTGAGAACAACTGCTTAAAGGGACCTTTCAAGATAACCCATTGAGATTTTAAAGAGGAACCAGGAAATCAAAAAGCAAGGAAGCCCAAGGGGAAGGATGCTTGTCCTCTGAGCACAAAAGCTGCACATGGGCTCCATTAGAGAGAAGCTGCTTACTTACTCACAGAATGACTGAGTGTATTTCCTAGAACAAAGGGCTTCAACCTTTGTTAGAGGGCCTGCTTTTTAATATGTTGTTGTTTTCTGAAAGGGCACAACGCAGGACCAAAGGCAACAAATGAGATGGATTGCTGGTGGTTCCCTGAATTCGACACTTCATCTCTCAGATCCCTACATTGGTGTAAGCAATTCAGACTCTCTTAAATCTTTGTCTCCCAAAGTCTCACAGGTCTAGAGTAAGAAAGGATTTCAGAGGTTATCTAGTCCAACACTCCCATTTTATAGATGAGTAAACTGGGGCTCAGTGACTTGTCCAAGGTCACACAAGTAGCGAACATTAGAGACGATTTGGACCCAGGTCTTCTGAATTCCTGAGTGTAGTTCTCTTTCTACTGTAACCATATGGCTTTCTCCATAGTTCCATGTTGCAAGCCAGTGCTCTAGCACTTTCCTCTTGAGGAACCTTTCTCTGATTCCTCTCCCCAACTTATTAATGATTTCTCCCTCTTAAAATTGCCTTGAATTTACTCATCTGTGTAAATGTTGAATCCCACCCAATAGAATGTAAGCTCCCTGAAGGTGGAGATTATTGGGTATCTTTCAACAAGCTATTTAGGAAGCTTCTGTTGTCACAGTGGATAGAGTGCAGGGCCTGCAGTTAGGAAGACCTGAGTTCAAATCCAGCCTCAGACACTTACCAGCTGGGTGACCCTGGGCAAGTCACTTTACCCTCTTTACCTCAGTTTCCTCATCTGTAAAATGAGCTGGAGAAGAAAATATAATACCACTCTAGTATCTTTACCAAGAAAACCCAAAATGGGGTCACAGAGAATTGTATGTGAGTGAAAAACAGTTGTCCAATTAAGCATTCAGGCAGTTAGGTGGAGTAGGGGAAAGAACACTGGGCTGAGAGTCAGGAAAAGCTGAATTCAAATCCTGCCTCAGTCCCTTATTAACTATGTGACCCTGGAGAAGTCACTTAACCTTGTTCTGGTTTCCTCACGTATAAAATGGGGATGATCACAGCACATACATCATAGGGTTGTTGGTATCAAATTATCAAATATGTACAAAAACTTAAAGGGCTCATATAAATACCATCTATTATTATAACTGCTCTTTGTTAGGCAGTGGGACACAGATAAAAAATGAGAGTCACTACTCTACCCTCAAGTAGCTTTCGTTCTATTGTTAATGATGTGATCCTAGACGTAGAAATGGAAAAGAAAACCAGCAATCTAACCCCCATCCATTTTACAAAATGGGTAAACTGAGGCTCAGGGAAGCTAATGGATCTGCCCAATCTTGCACAAGGTACACTCATCAATGCTGGAATCTGAATCTGGTTCCAGAGCCTGTACCCTCAGAGTTGTACCACCCTTCTATTGCATCTCTAGTACCCAGCACAGTGCTTCATACACAGTGCCTCTAATGTAAGAAATGTTTATTTAATTGAATGCAACGTGACAGGGAACAGTTGTCTGGTAGAGCTGTTCCATTTTCAAAGCTGACATGATACGCCTTTCGAATGTGCTTGGCTTCTGGGGATTTGGTTGAACGTTATTCTAAGAAGTCCTTATTCATTTCCTCTTCATAGGGTTTATTCTACAGGCTGACATTTGTCCATAAGTCTTCATCCCAGGAAAATAAAAGGGTAGTAGATTTTCCAGGGTAAGCATTTAGGTCACTGCTAATAAGTTCCATAATTTAGCACTCGGCCCCTCTGTCATCCAATCTGAAGCATTTAGAATGTGCCATCAAGATGTCAAAATAACCATTTCAATCAAAGGGGGGAGGAGAATCCATCAGACATGACTCCTGGCATCTTTTAGACCAAGAAATTGGTGGTTGGAGAAATTTTTAACTTGCCAGTCACATTGGTATCATGGGCAGTGTAGTGTAGAGCACAATGTGTTGGGGTTGATGGGGGAAAACTTGGATTAGGATCCTGTCTCTGGCACTAGTCATAGCCAGGTAGCTTAACTTCCCTGATTGTCCATTTCCTCATCCACAGAATGACAATAATAATTCCTGTAGGACATGCCTCATGGGCCTATTGTCAGGCTTAAATGAGAAAATGCATCTAAAGTGCTAATCTGTGCCCTCCTTGACTCCTCTAGAGCACAGGGTGCTGCTGATCACTGCATTCTGGAAACTCTTTCCTCTCTAGGTTTTCATGACACTCTCTCCTGTCTGATCCCTCCTTCTCTGTCTCCTTTCCTGTGTCTTCATGTGGGTCGTGTAATTGTTGTTATTTGATTGTTTTGGTCATGTCTGACTCTTTGTGACTCCATTTGGGTTTTCTTGGCAAAGATCCTGCAGTGGTTTGCCATTCCCTTCTCCAGCTCATTTTATAGATGAGAAAACTGAGGCAGGCAGGATTAGGCATCTTGGCCAGGGCCACACAGCTAGTAAATGTCTGAGGTAGGTTTTCCTGGTTCTGGGTATTTTTGACTCCAAGTCCAGTGCCATATGCACTATAACAGTGAACTACCTATCTTCATGATATCTCAGCGGGGGGGGGGGGGATTCTCTTCCCTCATTCAGCTGCCCCACTGGTGCAGACTTTCTTCAAAAAGCTCAGATCTAAGCATATCTCCTCCCTTGTTCCCTAAACCCTTCAATAAACTCCATGGCTCCCTATTTCCTCCAAGGTTCCTTTGGCATTTAAAACCTTTCACACCTACCTTCCACTTTATTCATTAAACCTGTTCACATGCTCTCCATCAGACCTACATGATTCCCTCCGCACCATTCCCCATCTCCTGACTCTGGGCCTCTTCCTTAGCTGTATCTTATCCCTGACATGCTCTCCCTCTTCATCTCCACCTCCTGGCCTCCCTGGCTCTCTTCAGGATTTAGCTCAAATCCCATCTTCTGCAGGAGGCCTTTCCTGGACCACCCCCCAGTTCTATGGCTAGTGTCTCCCTCCCAGTTACCCTCCATGGACAGTGTGTCTGGGCACCTAGGTGGCACAGTCAATAGAGCACTGGACTTCGTATCTGGGGGACTTATCTTCATGAGTTCAAATCTGGCCTCAGATACTTATCAGCTGTGTGACCCTGGGTAAGTCACTTAACCTGGTTGCCTCAGTTTCTTCATCTGTAAAATGAGCTAGAGAAGGAAATGGCAAATCTGCCAAGAAAACCCCAAATGGGGTCACAGATAGTTGGACACAACTGAACACCAATACAGTGTGTGTGTGTGTGTGTGTGTGTGAGCACAGTTATTTGCATGTTGTCACCTTTAGAATGGGAGTTCCTTTTTGCTTCTCTGTATCCTTAATACTTAGTGTGGTGTGCTTGGCACCCAGGAAGTTCTTAAGCCTTTTGACTCAGTCTTACTACTGTTATTATTTGTGGGTCTGCACAGCTGGGACCAGAGGCCCCTTCAGGGCCAGCAGGACACAAACTCCTTGAAAGCAGAAACTGCAGTCTTTGTCTTCATGTCTGACATGTGGAACACATGGCACCTTGTTCAGAATAGTTGTTTCTGGAATCTTTGTTGAATTGAAACCATATCTGCTGTCTCTTTAGTAAGACCACACACAGTTGTCAATACGTAAACATGGTTTCAGGTTGAAGGCAACCTTGCAAAAGACAATTTTGTTTACAATGCGCCTGCACGCACACAGACACACAGACACACAGACACACAGACACACACACACACTCAGTGCTATAGTTACCAAACATTGCTTAAATGAAAGAAAAACGGTGAGAGTATCCCAGAAGAAGCCACTGGGACAGACTGTGAAGGCTACATTTGAGTTGAGTTGAGTATCCCAGTCTCATACCACTAATACACAAAGGTCTTTCAATCTTCTTCCCTTTACTCTCAGAGTGAACACATCTGGTTACATTTTAAATGGATTCCCAGAGTTTCCTTCCCCAGCCCACAGGCCAAATCCCGTCCTTGGCTACACATCAGCATGTGCCATTGGAGTCAATAGCAATTGTTCATGTACATCCAAATGTCATTTGCCCTTTGGTTGCTGTGTTCGAATGATTCTGTGTGTTTGGTTGTTTAGTGTGAAGTAAGGTTGCTTGCATTCCACGGTTTCTGTCCTGCCTTAAGGAAAATGACCTCTGGCTGGGCTCCTTCCACTGCTGGATCTCAGCTTGACTTCATTGTATGGCACTTGATGAGGCTAACTTGAAATTCCTGCATTGCTCTGAAGTCACCTGAAAAGCCTTCTCTACTCTAGGTCAAAGAAGTCATTTCAAAAATAAATACTGCAAACTAAAGATGATAGGAATTTGGTATCCATTTCATTTTCAAAGGTCCTTTTCTCCTTCCTTCTTCTGTAAAATAAAGAAGGTTGGACTCAATGACCTCAGGGGTCATTTCCAGCTTTAAATCTATAACCTATGACTCCTCTCTTTCTTTCCTCCAACCACTCACCTTCTCAGGTATAAGCATTGCCTGGAGTAGTCCTAGCTTGCCTGGAGAGGGAGGAGACCTTCTTCTTATGGTAGGAAAAACTAAGGGGACTCTTTAAGCATTTTTATTTTCTTTTTTATTTTCTTGCTTTTTGGAGGGGGAGGGCAGGGCAATTGGGTTAAGTGACTTACTCAAGGTCACACAACTAGTAAGTGATAAGTATCTGAGGCCAGATTTGAACTGAGGTCCTCTTGACTCCAGGGCCAGTGCTATACTCACTGCACCACCTAGCCACCCCACTCCTTAAACATTTTGACTCAAATTCAACTAACAGCTTGATTCTTGCTATATTCACAGGATGGGTAAATAGTGTGGTATATTGAAAAGAATGCTGTCCTTGGAGTCACGGAACCATAGTAACAATCGTGGTTCTGTCAGAAGCCTGTATGACCTTGGAAAGTCACCCAACTTTTCTATGGCTCTCTTTCCTCATCTATAAGATACAAGAGTCAAAGGAGCTGACCTTTTTTAAAGGTCCCTTCTAATTCTAGATATATGCTCCTAGTATCCCTCTCTAAACACTGAAGACCAGAATTTTCAGGAACAATGCTCCATCATTTGATAGTCTCTGTCTATGCTTCTTCCCCCGATACCCTCTAATAAACCATTTTGCATCTTAAGAGTGGACATCATAAAATGAACTGACTGGATTCTACAACTTAGCTATTTTTCCTCATCTGAAATCTCTATGACTCTTCCTGTTAGCCTGGATTTCATTCAACCAAGTGTCTATTAAGAACTTACTAGGCAACAAGTTCTTGACAAAATAAAAAAAACTAGCGCCGTACTCAAGCTTCTATTCTACTGGGGAGGCAAATTGGAAAGAGAAAAGTAATTACAAAACATGTAACCAGTCAATACAAGACAATATGGCAGGGGCCAGAGAGGACCCTAACAAACTGGGGTGAGGGATCAAGTAATTTTATTTCCCTTTTTTTTAAAGCAACTTTCCTGGGAAGGGCTCAAGGATAATAATAGTACCTATACCATATATTTTATCTCATGTGATCATATATGTAAAGTGCTTTGCAAACCTTACAACTCTATAGAAATGTTAACTATTGTTATTGTGTTTTCTTACCCCCCCCCCCAGTAGAATATAATAAGCTCTTTGAGGACATAGAATGGTTGGTTTTGTCTTTGTATCCTGAGCACTTGGCATAGTGAGGACTCGGAACACAGTAGGTGCTTAAGAAATTCTTTTTTTTTTGGCAAGGCAATTGGGGTTAAGTGACTTGCCCAGGGTCACATAGCCAGTAAGCTCAATAAATTCTTATTTGATTGATTGATTTGAAGGTAATAGGTTATAAGGGTCCTGAGGACAGCTACTTTATCTTATTCTCCTCTTATACTCTTCAGTATACTAAGCACAGAGCTAGGCACAGAGTAAACCAATCTTAGGGGATGAGGGACTGTTTTTCCTTTTCTAGATCCCTTGAAATTGTCCAGAGTAGAAGAGTATTAAGGTGAAATCCCAGAATGAGAGGAGAGTAGAAGTGAGGAGAAAAGGTAAGAAAGATGGTGGTTGTCTACCAAAAGAAAGAGGAGTTAATAGCATAAGCAGTCTGAACGTTACCAAGAAAGCCTTCTCACTCAACTGGTTGGGGACCACTTGCAACACAGTTAAAAAAACAAAAACAAAAAATCCTCAATATATTTTGGTTGGTTGACTGAATGGAATGGTATAAAGCTCCCCATTATAAAGAAAGAGGAGCAGAGGCGCTTCAGAGAATCTTGGCAGCTTGCCCAGGATCAGATGGCAAAGTGGTCGTTGAGATGGGAATTGCATTGAGAGCTCTTCAGTCATGGTCCAGAGGGATGCATGAAACAGGGGCTTGCGTGTGTGGAGGTAGATGTCTTTAAAAAAATCAATAAGGGTAGAGTTGCTCAGAAGAAGAAAATTCACCTTTTCTTCCCTGGAGGATGCTTCCAGCCTTCAAATTTACTTACATGTTTCTTCCTTTGTGCATCCAGCATCTGTGGGTTCTAATCTTGGCATACCACAGGTGGCCAAGGATATTTTCAGTTTGCTGGGTACCTAGTGATCCCTCCTTGTGTCTCCTCCGTATTAGACAAGTCTTTCCATCTGTTAGGCAAGTCAACTAAAAATGCTCAGGTCTTTCAGCACAGGCACTATTCTATTTCTTTCCTATGTTTAAAACTTCTAAAAATCACAATCTTTCTATGTCTTAGAAGATGGTCTTTGTGAGTCAATCCCCCTGTAGCCAATGTGCTTATGAGCTCCAAATGTAGATATCATTCCTTGCCACATATGAAGTTCATTGCCACATCTCTACTGAAATTCTTTCTGGTTTGGTGGGAGCTGTCAGAGCTTATACTCTACTGCCATGATCTTTGAGACTGCATGGTTATCTACAAGCCACAGTGAAGCATCAGAAGAGGATGTTAGTAGTTTTTTTTGTTTTGCTTTTTGGAGGGCAGTTGGGGTTAAGTGACTTGCCCAAGGTCACACAGATGGTTTGTGCGTGCATGTGTGTGTGTGTGTGTGTGTGTGTTAAGTGTCTGAGGCTGGATTTGAACTCAGGTCCTCCTGACTCCAGGGCTGGTGCTCTGTTCACTGTGCCACCTAACTGCTCC
>JAQQSW010001398.1:0-18710 GCA_028646575.1 Pseudocheirus occidentalis
AAGCTTTCAGCTCCTGAATCTAGGTGATTGTCTGGCAGATTCAGGAGAGAGCTGGGACCAGGGAAGAGGATCCAGGGAATCTGAGAGACTACCCAGGGTCAAAGTGAAGAAAAGGCCTCCCCTTGGACTAAACTGAGGTTTGTTGTAAATCAAGGGGTGGAAGGATTGTATGGTTGTCTAAGAACTTTATTTGGAAATTAAAGTTAATGCTTACCCCAGGAGTGGAAGATCAGTATATTGTGAATTGTTGATTGAATCAACTCCCTCTTAGGGAAACTAGGTCATTCCTTTTGTTAATTGATTGATTGAATCTTAAAATGTGAAGCTGGTTTCTCCCTTAGGGAAACCAGCTGATTCTTCTCTTGTTCCTTGTTCCTTTCTGTAATAATATATAACACTGAGGCTTTCCTTGTTCTTAAGATTGTATATAATATTGTGAACTGTTGAAATTGTGAACATTGTACTGAATCTGATTTTGTAATGGAATAAACAGAGTGTTCACTAATACTGCATAATCCAAATCTTAAAGGCTGTTCACAGTAACATTCTTTCAGGAATCTACTGCTTGATTGGCTTTACTTCTATCAAAAGAAATAATATGTAAATATATAAGTACATACAAAATAAACATAAGGCAATTTGTTGGGTGAAGGAGTGAGTGCTAGTAGTTTTAGGGATCACAAAAGACAATGATAAATGAATTGAGTTTGAAAGGAAAGTAGAGATTCTAAGAGGCAAAGATGATATGGGGAGCTCCATCCTAGACATAATGAAGAGCCAAAAAACACAGAGATGAGAGATGAAGTATCTATGTGCAAGGAGCTATAAGAATACTAGTTGGACTGGATCATAGAGTATGAGAAAGACAATAATCTGTAATGAAACTGGAAAGTTAAGTTGGAACCAAGTTGTGAAGGTATTCAAATGTCAAACAAAGGAATTAGGACTTGATCCTAGAGGCAATTGGGAGCCACTGGAATTTATAAATCAGAGAAGTGACATAATCAGACCTGAGTTTCAAAAAGAGCTTCTTAAAATAAAAATATTGTAAATTTTGTCAGTAAATATCAATAATTGGCTCACTAGACCAATGAATAGTTTGCAGATTCCATCTACAAAAAGTTGTTGGATATTACTATACCATTTCTCCTTCTTCAATTCTAAGGTACCCCTTTAATTCTCTAGTGTCTTTCAAAAATCACTGATAGTGGCTCAGTAATGATATCTACTGGATTTTTCCCCATACATGAGGATGTAGTTCATAAGGGCTGAGTGAGTTGAATTGAGGGCATCTAGGAGCTCTCTCCCCAACTTCCTAATTATCTTGGATTTCAATTCTCTATTCACTACTTTTGGAAGCATTCATACTCCAAGAATCATTCTCCAAGGCAGAAAATACAGAAGGGAAAAAAAAGTCAAGCAGTTCCATTTTTGCCAGTTGTGGATAATCCCACTTAATATAACTAGATCAGTGGTCATCTCCCTCTCTTCAACACTTCTTAGAATAAAACTTTTTCTTGTTTTCCTTAGGTTTCCTGAGCTCATTGAGAGCTTTAGCATTCCTGACACTATTTCTCCAGGATAATTTCATACTCTTAAAATAATCTTCCATTTTTTTGCCTTTGATCTGTCTTCTATAGCTGTCTCTTAGACGTCCAGGTGCTTTATAAATTCCCTGCACATGTGTGTTGATCTCTGCAAAAACTTCCTCTTTTCCTTCTCACTGGAAATGGTTTTCTTTCTTTCTTCATAATTTTTTGTAACTGAGAGATTTTCATACTTCCTGGACACTATGTCTATTGAATTTTAGTCCATGACAGCCTATCTGTGCTTTCTCTGAATGTTTTAAAATCTGTCCTCCCTAAAATCTTGGGTGTATATTAGACTTTACAATCTTTTTCAATTATCAAAAATTCTAAGAAGAGAATATTATTTCCATTCAAGTTTCTCATCATTTCCATTACCAAAATCAATGTCTCGTTTTTAGTGACAAAATCCAGAACATGATTTCCCCTTGTTGGTTCTTCTAAAATGGAGATAATTATAACTAAAGGAAGTTAAAAAAAGTTATTAGCTACTCTGCTTTTGACTCAGAAATCAAACAGCAAATGTCCAGATAAATGAAATAAGCATTATTAATATATCATGCCTCCAGGACAGGCTTGCCATGTCTTTTCCAAACTCCCAATCTACTTGGGCTGTCTTCACAGGTATAATTTTCATTCATGGCAGTCTACCTACCTTTGTCTGGATACTTTTAAATCTTTTGCTTTTAAAAATCTAGGATAGACACCAGACTATCCATGCCTTTCCTTTCCTCTATCACAAATCACAAGATGTAATGTTCATGATTTCACTGCAAACCCCTAGCTTATTTTACAGGTTTTAAGGGGGAAAAAGTAATTTAAAGATCCATACTAGCATTTTTATTAATTTTATCCCACCCAAGGATCTCCTACAAAACCACAATTTAAAGACAATTTGTAGACATAATGGTATATTCTTCTTAATAAGTTACAAATATATGGGGGCAGAGCTAAGATGACAGCATAGAAGCAAAAAAAACTCTGTGAGCTTCCCCCATAACCATCTTAAATACCTACAAAATATGACTCTAAACAAATTTTAGAGCTACAGAACCCAAAAAGTGGCAGAGAGAAAGAAATCTCTCACTGAAGGCAGCCTGGTAGGTGGATAGAAAGGGTCCATTGCAGTGTGCTGGGAGCTGGGGCCAGCCCCCTGTGAGCTCTGGAGTGGCCCCAAGCTTCAATGGCTAGAGCAGACTTAGGGAGGGTTGATCACCAGCAGCTGTGGCAGTTTGCAGCAATATCAACCCACAGATGCCAAAGACAAAGGAAAAGGTTAGTGGAAGTCTGTTGGAACTGGGGGTAGGGGGTGTGGAGTGTGCTCCGGCCTCTAGCCCCAGAGCAAGAAGCAGCTGAGGCACAGGGGTCCTACAGCCACCTCCATATGGCTGCTTCAGAGCTCCCAGGCTGCATAGCGTAGGGGGGCCAACCAACTATTCAAATGTGCAAACCCTCTTGCTTTAACCTACTTGGATCCAGATCATTGTCTTGGGTGGTGGTCCTGAGGTGTGGGACTAGTGAGCCAGAGCTGGTGGGGGCTATAGAGACAGTGCCCCCTAACAGCACCGGCAGCTGTGAAAATCCCAGCGATTTGGGACAAAGCTCTCCCCTCTAGAAGCAGAGTTGCACTGTGGCAAAAAGCTCAAAAGTTAAGTAACTGAGTGGCAATATGAGCAAGCAAAGGAAGCAAAGTAAGAACAGCAATCCAAATATAGATTCCTTTCTTGGGGACAAAAAAGATCAAAGCACGGAACAGGAGGAAGATAACACAGTCAGAACTCATGTACCAAAAGCTTCCAAGAAAAATTTAAACTGGTTACAGGTCATGGAGGAGCTCAAGAAGAATTTCTAAAATAAAGACAAATAGAGGAAAAAATTGGGGAGAGAAATGAGAATGATGCAATAAAATCATCAAAAGAGAGTCAACAGTCTGACTAAGGAAAATAACACCTTAAAAAATAGATTAACTCAAATGGAAAAAGAGGCCCAAAACCCAATGAGGAGAAGAATGCCTTAAAAAGTCAAATTGGCCAGATGGAAAAAGAATTTCAAAAGCTCACTGAAGAGAATAATTCCTTCATAATGACATTGGCGCAAATAGAAACAAATGACTTTATGAGAAATCAAGATACTATTAAACACATCCAAACAAATGAAAAAATAGAGGGCAAGGGGAAATATATCCTTGGGAAAACCACTGACCTGGAAAGTAGATCCAGGAGAGATAATTTAAAAATTATTGGACTACCTGAAAGCCATGAAAAAAAAAAAGAACCTAGAAATCATCCTTCGAGAAACTCTCAAAGAAAATTGTCCAGATATTTTTTAAGCAGAGGGCAATATAGAAGTTGAAAGAATTCACAGATCGCCTCTTGAAAAATATCCCAAAAAGAAAACTCCTAGGAATATTATAACCAGGTTCTGGAGTTCCCAGATCAAGGAGAAAATATTACAGCCAAGAAGAAACAATTTGAATATTGTGGAAACACAATCAGGATAACACAAGATCTAGCAGCTTCTACATTTAGGGATGGAAGGGCTTGGAATATGATATTCTGAAGATCAAAGGAGCTAGGATTAAAACCAAGAATCACCTACCCAGCAAACAGACTATGATGTTTCTTAGGAAAATATGCCTATTAAATGAAATAGAGGACTTTCAAGCTTTTAAAAATTTTTTTAATTAAAAAAATTAAAATTAAATAATTTTAATTTTTTAAATTTTTAATTTTTTTAAAAATTAACTTTTGTTTACATCATTCATTTCCACAAGATTTTGAGCTACAAATTTTCTCTACATTTTTCCCCTACCCACAATCCCAAAAAAGCAATTCCACTGTATACCCCCTCCCCCATTCTGCTCTCTCCTATATCTTCCCCCATCACCCTTCTGACTTTTCAGTAGGGCAAGATGGATCTCCCTACCCCAGTGTCTGTATATCTTATTTCACAGTTGCATGTAAATAACAATTATATGAGATTTTTTTAAAACATTCAGTGTAAAACTTTAAATTGTAGATTATTTCCCTTCCTCCATTGTCACCCACCCACACTGGAAAGACAAGCAATTTAATACAGGCCACGTGTGTGTAGTTACACAAAACATCTCCTCAATGGACATATTGTGAAAGACTGACTACATTTCTCTCCATCCTATTCTGACCCCACTTGTTCTATTCTTTATTTTGTCCCTGTCCCTTTACAAAAGTGTGTGCTTCTAAAAACCCTCCCCCCTAATCTGCCCTCCTCTCCATGATCCTCTTCCCCCAACTCTGCTGTAGGACAAGATACCCAGTTTAGAGTGTATGTCAATCCCTCCCTAAGCCAAATTCAATGAGAGTAAGGTTGCCCCATTCCCTTTTCCCTTCCTGTTCTTCCCCTCCATTATAACAGTTATCCTTTGTCTCTCCTATACGAGATAAATAACCCCGTTCTGTCTCTCCCTGTCTCCTCTTATTATAATCCTCTCCCACCTCTCAATTTTACCTTTTAAAATATCATCCCTTCCTATTCAATTGATCCTGTGCCCTCTGTTTATGTATACCTGTACAAATATATACACATACTCACAATGTGTTCATATGTATATATACCCTCCTATATAGACATATGTGTGTGTACACACACACACACACACACACAATTTATATTCTCTTCAACTATCCTCATATTGAGAAAAGTTTTATATGTTACAATTATCATTTTTCCATGTAGGCATATAAATAGTTCAACTTTGATAAGTTCCTTATGATTTCTTTTTCCTGTTTACCTTCTCATGTTTCTTTTGCCTCTTGTATTTGAATGTCAAATTTTCTATTCAACTCTGTTTTTTTCATCAAGAATACTTGAAAGTCCTATAGTTCATTGAATGACCATATCCCTTAATGTAGAAGCTGCTAGATCCTGGGTTATCCTGCTTGTGTTTCCACAATATTCAAATAGTTTCTTCCTGGCACCTTGCAATATGTTCTCCTTGATCTGGGGTCTCCAGAACCTGGCTATAACATTCCTAGGAGCTTTCTTCTTGGGGTCTTTTTCAAGAGGTGATTGGTGAATTCTTTCAAGTTCTATTTTGCCCTCTGGTTCCAAAATATCAGGGCAATTTTCCTTGAGAATTTCTTGAAGGATGATTTCAAGGTTCAATGTTTGATCATGGCTTTCACATAGTCCAACAATTTTTAAATTGTCTCTCCTGGATCTATTTCCCAGGTCAGTGGTTTTTTTTAAGGAGATATTTTCCATTGCCTTCTATTTTTTCATTTGTTTGGATGTGTTTAATAGTATGCTGATTTTTCATAACGTCCTTAGCTTCCATTTGCTCCACTCTGATTCTGAAGGAATTATTGTCTTCAGAATGCTTTTGGGATTCTTTTTCCATCTGGCAAATTTGACTTTTTAAGGTGTTCTTCTCCTCATTGCCTTTTTGGGCCTCTTTTTCCATTTGAGTTAGTCTATTTTTTAAGGTGTTATTTTCTTCAGTCAGGTTGTTGACTCTCTTTTCATGATTTTATTGCATCATTCTCATTTCTCTTCCCAATTTTTCCTCCAATTCTCTTATTTGGCTTTCAAAATCCTTCTTAAACTCCTCTATGGCCTATAACCAATTTACATTTTTTCTTGGAAGCTTTTGGTGCAGGAGTTCTGAATGTTTTTTCTTCCTCTTGTTTCATGTTTTGATCCTTTTTGTCCCCAAAAAAGGAATTTAAAGTTGGATGGCTGTACTTACTTTCCTTCCTTTGCCTGCTTTTGTTCCCAGCCAATTATTTGACTTTTTAGCTTTTGTGGAACTCTGCTTCCAGAAGGGAGAACTTTGTCTGAAATTGCTTGAGTTTTCACAGGTTCTGAAGCTATTACAAGGCCGCCGTCTCTACTGCCCCTACCAGCTTTGGCTCACTAGTCCTAAACCTCAGGCACACCACCCAAGACCACCATCCTGTTCCAGGCAGGTTAAAGCAAGAGTACTTAGCCTCTGAATGGTTGCTTGCCCCTCCACCCCTGCAATCTGCAGGTCAGGAGCTCTGAAGCAGCCACATGGAGGCTGCTGCAGGACCACTGCTTCTGGCTCTCAGGGCAGAGAGCTGGACCTGCTCTTCCATTCCCCCAAATTCAGCTGAGTTCTACTGACCTTTTACTTTGCCTTTGGTATTTATGGGTTGATAATTCTGGAAACTGCCACAGGTGCCAGTGATCCACTCTCCCAAATGCTCTAGTTGCAACTTGTCCTGGCTGCCCTGGGGCTAAAACCATGGGGCTAGGCTCGGCTTCCAGTATGCTGCAATGAACCCTTCCTGTCCACCTGCTGGTCTGCCTTCAGTGGGAGATTTGTTTCTTTGTCACTTTGTGGGTTCTGTAACTCTAAAGTTTGTTTAGAGTCGTATTTTATACATATTTGAGGTGGTTATGGGGGGTGCTCACAGAGTTTTCCTGCCTCTACACAGTCATCTTGACTCAGCTCCCACTTTTAAGCATTCTTGATGAAAAAACCAGAGTTGAATAGAAAATTTGACATTCAAATACAAGAAGCATGAGAAAGTAAACAGGAAAAGGAAATCATAAGGAACTTATCAAAGTTGAATTATTTACATGCCTACATGATAAAACGATCATTGTAACTTTTGAAACTTTTCTCAGTGTGAGTATAGTTGAAGGGAATACAAATGTATATGTATGCATACATATATTTATATATATATATATGTCTATATAGGAGTGTATATGTGCATATGAATACATATGTGAGTGTGTATGTGTATGTGTACAGGTATACATAGACAGAGGGCACAGGATCAATTGGATAGGAAGGGATGATATTTAAAAGATGAAATTGAGAGGTGAGAGAGGAATATAATGAGAGGAGATGGGGAGAGACAGAATGGGGTAAATAATCTCATATAGAAGAGGCAAGGGAAAACTGCTACAATGGAGGGGAAGAACAGGAAGGCAAAAGGGAATGTGTCAACCTCACTCTCATTGAGTTTGGCTAAGGAAGAGAATAGCATATACATGAATTTGGCTAAGGGAGGGAATGACATATACACTAAATTAGGAATCATGCCCTATAAGAAAGCAGGATGAGGAGGGATGCTGGAGTGGAAGGCAGGTTGGGGGAGAGGGTGGTTAAAAGCACACATTTTTGAAAAGTGACAGGGTCAAAGTAGAGAATAGATCAAGTGGGGGGAGGGATAGGATAGCAGGAAATATGACTAGTCACAAAATATCCACTATGGAAATGTTTTGCATGCCTACATGTGTACAATCTATATTGAATTGCTTATCTTCCTAGTGATGGTGGGTGATGACAGAGGAAAGGAAAGAATCTGGAATTCAAAGTTTTAAAATAAAATGTTCCAAAAAATATTATTATCATTATCATTATTATTGTCATTGTTGTTGCTGTTATTATTATTATTATTATTTTACATGCAACTGGGAAATAAGATATATAGGCACTGGGTTATGGAGATCCATTCTACCAGAAAGTCAGAGGGGGAATGGGGGAGGATATAGAAGAGACTAGATTGGCAGACGGGGCATCCAGTGGTATTGCTGTTTTGAGGTGGTGGATAGGGGACAGATGGGGAGAAAATTTGTAACTCAAAATCTTGTGGAAATGAATGATGTAAACTAAAAATAAACAAAAAAAATAAAAATAACAGCCACAGGAACATTAGTTGACATTTACCTAGCACTTTAAGGCTTACAGTGTGCTAATATTAACAAGAGTAAATTGCAGTTTGTGCTTTTCTTTTTTTGCTTTGGATATGTGTGTGTGTGGGGGGGGTTGTTTTCAAATTTTTACTTTAGATTTAAACACCAGAACACAGATATAGAATAGGGAAGAGAAACAAAAAATATATAAACTTGAATACTAGAACTCAAATACAAAGTTAGAAATAAATAAAATCATGTCATGTGCATAGTAGAACATAAGAAAAGATACAAAGTATGGAACAATACATTTTCATTTCAAGAAAAAAATAAATTATAAATATAATTTTACATGCCTCTTGGTGAAAAACAAAAATGAGTCTGACAATCGCTTTTAAAAATAATTACTCCCACAGAACTTAAATTTTTAGAGATGTTTCCTTATCTATATTGAATACCCAGGCATTCTGTTTTAAATGACAGCACCTATAATAAATGGGCTATGCAAAGTGAAAGCCCAACACATGTCTTGTGCACAATTCATTGAACGAGTTAGCTGTCTCATGTTGTAAGCTCTGATTATTGGGCTTAAGCCCATTTCACTGTTATAATAATTCCATGACTCGAAAAGCCTCTGGTAATTTATGATATGAACCACCACCTATATATTCTGAAGTTCTTCACACTTGTCAACACTTATCCACAGTAATAAAATCTACAAGTTGAAAGGAATTTGGAGATCATCTTTTCCAACTCAAACCTGACCAAGTATGCCTTCTATAATGACCACAATAAGTGGCATTAGGTTCCTTTTTTTATGACTTTCAAAGGGAGGAATTTATCTCCTGAAGCCAACAGTTAATAGTCAACAGTAAGACAAAAGCACTTATTAAGATCCTACTATGTTCCTACACTGTGAGGAACAGCCATCATAGTATCTGGGTACATTTACTTCTCCCCATGCCTTTTTTTCCACATGTGGAGATTCCTGGGTCTTAAAACTGTAATTTTCTTTTGCTCTTTGGGTGGGGGAAGGTAGGGCAGTTGGGGTTAAGTGACTTGCCCAAGATCACATGGCTAGTTTTATGTTGTGTCTGAGGCCGGATTTGAAATCAACTCCTCCTGACTTCTGGGCCGGTGCTCTATTCTCTGTACCACCTAGCCACCCCTAGAACTGTAAATTAAATATTTACATTTATCAAGATTTGGTCTTGACAGCTTCCCTAGTGAAGATATTTCATGAGAATTAGAACTGTCCCAGATAGATAATAGTTGTAAACTTCTGCCTGGCCCTAGAAGTTTCTCCCTATATACCCCAAATCATTGTTTCTAGGTACTCTCATATACATCAGTGTTCTTAATCTCTTTCAAGTCTGAACATGGAAACAGTTATAAATGTCAAGCATTTGGATGTCCTCTGTTATTTATTCTACAACCTACCATTATACTTTCAATCTGCAAGTACTGGAAAATCTAATCCATGCACCATTATTTCCTTCACATTCTACTTCTTAATAACCATTCTATGCTCCATCAGAAAGTCTAGATTCTACTTCACTCATTGGGTAACTATATTACATTTAATTAGAAACACATCTAGGGGCCAGATCTTACAGCAATGTCAAAACATAATCATCTCTAATAAGTGTCCACGCTGGAGCAAGGGTAGAATTAATGAATAGAGAGAGTTAAAGTTTAGCATTGGGATAAAAATCCAGAATACAAGAGTTTAAAAGGAGAGTAGGAGGTGAGAAAGTAGAGACAATAAATGGATTATTCCAGAAGTTTGGCAGTGAAAGGGAAGACAAATATATGATGAATCTTTAAAAATACAGCAGGACCAAATTATGGCTTTTAAGTATGAATTATGCCTAAGCATGGCAGCAGGGAAAGCCCCAGTAAATGGGGAGAGACTGAAGAAGAGAAAGAGAATGATCTAATTAGGCACAATCCTAAAAGATCCAATAAGGGATATGATTGAGGAATAGGTAGAATGATTGATCGTGCAAAGAAGAAAAGTCATAACTTCTTTCAAGATAAGGGTAAAGAAGGACATGATGGGTGAGGGTACAGAGGGATTTCAAGGTATAGAGTAGGGGAGAAGAGAAAAATAATAACAGAGTGCCTCTATTTTCTCAGTACAGAAGAGGGTAAGGACTGTGGGTGGTAAAGAGCGCCATTTGTAAGGAGATAAGGAGATGGGTTGGTGTAAAGGAGAAGCACTGGGGATTTAAGTTTAAAAGAGTCTCTAATGTTGGGGATTTATTTAAAGGTTAAAAGAGGCTCTAAATAGTCTCTAACAGCCATTAAAGAGAATGAGATAAAGGGTCAATCAAGGAACAAAAGAAAGTTTTCCTATCTGTCAGTAAGGACCCAGTTGAGATTAAATAACTTGAATTTGTAGTAGTGCCAGTTGGTATGATGGTATGACTTCCTCTAGTTCAAGTGTAGGGATTGGAGAAGATAGATGATTAAGACCACCCAGGGTTGATAATTGTTATATAAGGATGGTAACTGCCCAGAATACCTTTGGAAGTACCCCCAACGGAAGAAAAGATTGGGCCCTAAAAACTGTATAGTGGAAGGAGTTCCAGATTAGAAATCAAGAAACCTCAGTCATAATGTACATCATGTTAGTTTTGGCCTACCAGTCCAGCTTATTAAGATCATTTAGAATCTTAATGCTGTCCTGTATCATATTAGTTATCATTCCCAGATTTATTAGTATGTTCTATTCTTAGCTCACTTTCTAATTACATGAAGAAAAGGAATTGACCTATGGTTTAAATGCCACAACATGTAGATAGCTTTAGTCAAAGAATCAAAATTTAATCATGCAGTTGGCAATTGACATTCTGTGTAAATTCTTTTGATATAATAGCACCAGCAAACTCATTCATGAGAATTGATGTCCATTTGCTTACCAAGGATTGAAAACTGCCTCACATAAAATAAAATGCTAATGCCACTCTATCATAGGGAGTTATAGCCCATGTTAATTGCTTTTGATACATCTTCTCATGTTTCCATTTTGTCAACCAATATAACTTTTATATATTTACCATAAGAATTCTGAACATGTTTAACCCTATTCTTCAATTTAAAAGAATGAAGCCATCTCTTTAAAATACTGTAAAAAGAAGTTAATTCACTCTTTTATTACCTCAAGACCATTAGAACAAATATACAAAGTAAAATAATATATTAAAACTAGCAGAACTGTTTTTAGGTTTTAGCCTTTGGATTTTTTTTAACCTATATTGTTAGAAATAGTTTGAAAACTATTGCCAGAATATCTTGAATTTAAAAAAAAATCTAATAAAATTTAAGGTCCCTGGGTAGAATTTGTTCACTATTTCCCTCAATAGATATTGAACATTACATATTGTATACAGTATATATCCTTGTACACAGCCATAATGGGGAATACAAAGAAAAAATGCCATACCTTCTGCCTTTATGGATCTTACAGTATATTTTCAAATCAGGGGGAAAGGAAATGGAGAAGAACTTGTCACAAAGTAATTTTACTCCCCCCAAATAAATAACTGAAGACCTATTCACTAACCTTTTGTTTATGGTGTTCCTGGCCCCAGTTCTCTTCCTTCTATCTACAGCTTGCAGCCATCATAGCTGCCAAAGTACAAACTTCTGGAGTTAATAACTTGGGGTATCCTAGGTAAACTCTGGCCCCAAGACAAGTTGGGGTTCAGTCTCCTCTGTCTCTCCTATTCCCAGTCTTACCTTTCCTAAAGCCTATGGCCATGGAAACACAGGAAGCTCTGTATTTTTGCTGACTACTGAAGTTATAAGCAATGAGTGTTGTAGTTAATGTCTTGGCACTGTCCTATGTTGGATTCCCTTCCCCCTAAGTAGGAAGAGGATAATGAATCAGACTAGCCCAATGGGCTCAGGGGAGAAGGAAAAGGGACAATTGTGGAGAAGAGTTGAACCCAGGGAACAAGTTTTTGAAGAAGATAAGAAGCACATCTCTTGTCTATAAATGACTAATATGATACCACAAAAATAGTCAATAGAAGGGGTCTTAGAAAAAAAAAGGAGGGTGGTGGCTAGGTGGTACAGTGAATAGAGCACCAGCCCTAGAATCAGGAGGACCTGAGTTCAAATCCAGCCTCAGACATTTAACTCTTACTAGCTGTGTGACCTTGGAAAAGTCACAACCCCAATTGCCTTGCCTTCCCCCTCCAAAAAGCAAAAAAAAAACAAAAAAAAACAAAGGAAAAGGAGGGAAGAACCAGTTGTAAAGGTTTCTCTCAGGAGTCTCCTTGAAGACTCCTGCCAACTCCTTTCCTGATCAGTCCCCATAAGGCATTCTAGAGACTGAGATGTCAGTGTCAGAGAAGGGAGTGGGGTCCAGAAGAGTTGGACTGGGAGAGCTGAAGAACAGATCAATCAACAGTGGGTTCTTAGTCTTCCTGACATAGTGTAAAAGACTCATTTGTTGATGGACAGCAACATACCATGTTCAGCTACTGATGGAAGACATTATAGAACAGATAACAAGGGCTGAGGGAATAGCATAAGAATTTAGTACTAGGTTCTCAGGAGGAAAAAGATAAGGGGATAAAAGCACATTTACAGTAATGACACCATAGAAAAAATAAACAAAGTGACTGATAGAGAAAGGCAAAAAGATGTTTGAGGAGAAAGAATAAACATTTTAAGGAAAAGTCATGAAAGTCCTCTGATAAATATGAAGTTATTACACCAGATTTTTCAAGTCCCTCTGGAATAACAATGAAGAACCTCCAGAATGGTTCTAAAAAGCTACTGAGAATAAAAACTATTAAAGAAATAAGGAAAAAAAATTATAAATCTACAGGGAACAAGTAGCAAGTCTAACAAGAAACTAGAAAATTTAGAACATAGTCATAGATAGATAGATAGATATGTGTTTACTTGCAATAATTTTATTAAAATTGTTGTTATCAATATTCATTAATAAATTTAGTCTATAGTTACCTATCCCTACTTTGTACCTCTCTAGTTTGTATATCAGGAGCAATAAAGAAACTTTATTTAGAAAAATAAAGTTCTTGAATCCCAAGGAAAATAGTGGGCAAAAAGACTAATGAAGGGGGCACAGTATTATAAGATCTCAAAGTATATTACAAGAGTAGATTCTCTTTTTTTAAGGAATGATAGAATTACAACACAAAAATTCATAGAAGGAAAAAATGGGAGAAAAGTAAAATTAGAAAAACATATGAAAACTCTATAAAACAAGACTGCTGAACTTAAGGATAGGATGCTCAGAGATAATAACCTAAGGTTAAAGATCTTCCTAAAACACTGATGAACAAATTGCAAACAAGAACTCCTAAAGAAAAACTGCCTAGAAAATACTGGAAGCATACAACTGAGTATAAAGCATGATAATCAGGAGAAGATCAATACTAGGAAACCCTATATTTACCATGGAACTTCATAGTTAAACCTCAGAACTACAACCTCATAGAACAAACTTTGCAGGTAGGAGTGGGAAAGGCAGGGAAGGCTTCATAGTTCAAGGTGAACCAATCAGAATAATTCCGGGATAGTCTGTGAGTACAAGAAACCAAAGGGGATAAATAAATATGAAAGTTTTCAGAGGAAAAAAATAATTTAGTGTGTAATAACCTACCAAATAGCAGAGCTTAAATATCAAAGAAAGTAACTGAGCATTCAGATAAATGGAAGAATTCAAATATTTTCTTTAAAAAAATCCGTAAGCCAGTCGAGTGGTTCAATGTGCAAATTGACCAAACAGATGAAAGTCAAATGCTTTCAGATAGCAATGAAAGACTAAGCAATGAAATCTTTGTTTTCATGTGGCCAGGGCCACACAAGGAACGTGGCCAGGAATGTAATGGGGAATGTAGAGGAATCATTTTGTTTGTTTTCTCATTGCCTTGAAAAAAATATATGAACACCTAGAATGTGAGAACAATGGATTGAAAACCCTAAGAAACAAATGTTACAATTGGAAAGGTTATCAAAATACAAAATGAACAAAGCAAATTCATAATGAGAGAATATTTTTTAAAAATTAGCATAAACTATTCTATATAATTATTTAGCAAAAAAAATAAGTTTGTAAGTAGTTGATGATTATGAACAAAAATATAAAAATAAAATTAATTAAACAAGAAATAGCACTCTTAAATAACTCATTCTCAGCAACAAAAACGAAAATGTCATAAATGAATTGCTGATGGACTTACAAATGATCTGTTGAACATTTAATATCAATGCTAAAAAAATAATTCTCAAAAACAGAAACAAATAACACCACCAAACTCCTTCTATGAGACATGTGATACCAAACCTGGGAAAGATAAGGCAGTGAAAAATAACTATAGACTCATTTCACTAATGATCATTGACATAAAACTTTTAAGTAAAATCTTTTCAAGATAATAAGCAAAAAATATTTACTAACCGTTTTCCATGTTCCATACGCTATGCTAACCACTAGGGACACAAATACAGGTCAAAAAAGAAGCGCTTGCCCTTGAAGACAACACATAAAAGAAAGCTGAGAAAGTAAGGAAGGGTAGAGAATGAAGAATAGAGGAAGAGGAAAGGTACCCAAATGAAGGGAATAGTATTGATGTCCAGAAAGTCAGTGGGGCATAACAGCCGTAACATAATAGATAATTTTCAAGTATCTGAAAAGTTATCATGTGGCAGAATGAATAGATTTATTCTTTTTGGCCATAAAGGGTAGAATCAGAAGCCAAAGGTAGAAGTTGCAAAGAGGGTCATTTTGACTTGATGTTAAGAAAAATTTCCCAGCAATTAGAACTGCCCCAGAGTAGAATTGACTACGTGTGAAGGTCAAGAGTTTCCCATCATTAGAGGTCTTCAAGGAAGATTTGGATGATTTCAGGCCCAGAAATCTCTCTATTATGTTATTTTTCTCTCAAAGCATGGGAGAAAGAGACTGAATTTCTAATTTGGGCAATAATTTAGCTACAACGTAGTGTATGGAATAGAAAGCAAAATGAAATAAGTCTAGATAGTAGTTAAACTGGAAAAAGATTTGGAGGACCTTAAATGCCAGATTGAGGAATTTGTATTTATCCTAGAACCAAAAGAGGGCCCCAGAAAGCATCTCACAATGGGAATACATGGTCAGATGGACTATGCAACAAGGGTACTTTTAAATATGGTAATTAATTCTGTCAAGATAATTATAAAATTTAAAATTGCTATGATACATAAAAATTGAGGTAAAGTACAATGTCCAGAATATTTAATTATTTAAACTCTATTAAAAAATTAATATGTCCAAAATATCAACTGACTTTTATAAGTAACAACTTCAAAGAACAGTCACCATTAGGAGTTATTAACAATCAACAACTATACTACTTTAAACATGAAAGTAATGTTATACTCAGTCTGAACTACCTTCAAAAGTAAAAAAAAAATGTTAGTTTTTTTCTGTACTCCAAGGTAATAATATTTTATTAATGTGACCTATCTGTAACTCTGTACCTAATTTTTAATTTCATATCATCATTTTCTTGTTCATAACCTGGGGCAATTTTTGCATATCAGGCTAGAGGTTATCAGGGTACATGTCTACCAAGTGCATACTCAGCCTTTAAATTAATCAAACCAATTTATCTTTGTAAGAGGCCAAGTCTTGGTAAGAAAATATCTTCTCAGAAATATGTTGCATAATTTACTATACTATTAACTATAGGGTAGATGAACTGTGGCTATTAACTATACAAAGTTTAAATCCAAGGTCGATGGAGGCTTGCAAAACTTGAATAACCTCATATAATGTACTTAAATAGGGCAGCTTAGTTGGTGCAGTGGATAGAGCATGGGCCTGAAGTCAAAAAGATCTTGATTCAATCTGCCCTCAGTTACTTACTAGGGCAAGACCCTGGGCAAGTCATTTAACTATGTTTATCTCATTTTCCTCATCTATAAAATGAGCTAGAGAAGAAAATGGCAAATCACTCCACTATTTTTTTCTAAGAAAACTTCAAATGTAGAGTTGGACATGACTAAAGCTCCTGAACAATATACATAAATACTTTCAAAGATCTACAATTTTACCAGGACTATTACCTCTTTCCACCAACATATAAGCTTTCCACATGATAGCATGTGGTTTCAAGAATGACAGTAGACAAAAATATTTACCACATGATCACCAAACTTTTAGTTATAAGTCTCCCCAAGCTTAGTCAAACTTGTCCTTTGATAAGAAAGAGAATCCACCTCTGGTTCAGAATTTAAAACATTTCCACTTTGTAGGGTAACTTAAAACTTCTGTTCTTCAGGCATTCCCTTTGAGACATGCCACAAAATGGCATTCTATATGAAATTGAGTGGAGGAAACTCTAATTTAGCCCATTTTCCCCTGAAAATGATTTGTATTTGTCCAAAAGAAAGTGGCTGGGTTAAGTGACCTCTGGAAAGCACTTCCAAATAGTTCGTTTAATAATGTCTTAATACTTGCTTACAATTTTCTAAAAAAAATTTCAGTTATAGACAAATAAAAGCAAGCAGCATAAACAACAAAGCTGACCTGACATGAAAGGTTGAGCAATAACCAATCAATAACAACAAGAAGAAGCATTTGTTAAGCTCTTGGGCCCTGAGAATACAAAGAGAGAAATGAAATAGTACCTGTCCTTATGGAGCTAATATAATATCAGAGGAGACAAATATGTACATGTAAGAGTATGCCCCTTTCAGACTTTAGCAAATTTATAGGATATAAAAGGCAAATAAGAACAAAAACCAATAAGGGCAGGAACCATTCAGAATGCATCTACACCAAGTAGAGGATGAAATTTTTCTCATGAGTGAATCATTTTTCATGCTTACTGTTAATAAGCTAATTTGTATCTTATAAGGGATGGGCTACTTTGAGCAGTTCATTTATGTGGTGAAAATACTAGAAAAGACAATGAACTTGGCCCCGGGCGACCTTTTCCCTAAGCATTCATTTACATGGACCATAGACCATAGTCCAGCAAGAGAAACTTACAATTTAAAAAAAAAATTGGGAATCCTCAACCTCAGAGTGAGTTAATTAATGATGGGCAAATGGCCATTACCTGGTTATAGCCTACCCTGCAAAGATGAAAACTTGGGAAATGTGATGTATGTTCACCATAAGTTAGTGTAAGGTCTCCAACTGAGAACTAAGAAGAATTACTAAAAAGAAAAAAGTGGGGGCAGAGCCAAGACAGCGGCATAGAAGCAGCAAAGGTTTGCAGCTCCCAAAAAGCCACCTTAAATACCCAGAAAATACGACTCTAAACAAATTTTAGGGCTCCAAAATTCACAAAAATATAGAAAACACACCTCTGGCTGAAGGCAGCTAGGCAGGTGGGGATCATCACAGCAGGCTGGGAGCCAAGGCCAGCCCAGCCCAAAACCGTGGGCTGGCCCTAGGGTAGTCTGGAGAAGCTGCAGCTGGAGTATAGAGTAGAGTGGATTGGCAGCACCTGGGGCAATCTCCACATTTATCAAGCCATAAGAAATAAGGCTAAGAGAAAGGTCAGTGGAATTAAAGGTAAATTTGGGGGGGGAGGGAAAAGCGGTCTGGCCAAACTGCCCCCAGGGCAAGAAAGCAGCCCAACCCAGCTGCTTCAGAGCCCCTGGCCTACGGACCACAGGGGGGCCAAAGCAATTGATCAAAGGCCAAGGGCTCCTGCATTGAGCAGCCTGGATCCCAATCGTCGTCTTGGGTGGTGGTCCTGGGGTGTGTTCTCAGAGAGCCAAAACTGGTAGGGGCTGCAGCACCTCCCCAATAGCTCTGGCAGCTGTGAAAATGCCAGCAATTTGGGACAGAGCTTTCCCCCTTGGAAGGAGAGTTCCACGGAGCTAAAAATCAAGGAATTAATTGACCGGCCAACATGAGGAAAAGGAAGCAAAGTAAGAACAGCATTAAAACTCTAGAATCCTTTTTGGGGGATAAAAAGGATCAAAGCATGGAATGGGAAGAAGACAACACAGTCACAACTCCCACACCAAATGCTTCCAAGAAACATGAAGATTGCCTACAAGGCATAGATCATCTTAAAAAGAATTTTGAAAACCAAAATTGGGAAGAGATATGAGAATGATGCAAGAAAGAGTCAACAACCTGATTGAAGAGAATAAAACCTTAAAAAACGGATTAACTCAAATGGCAAAAGAGGCCCAAAAAGCCAATGAGGAGAAGAATGCCTTAAAAAGTCAAATTTGCCAGATGGAAAATGAATCTCAAAAGCATTCTGAAGACAATAATTTGTTCAGAATTAGAGTGGAGCAAGTGGAAGTAAATGACTTTATGAGAAACCAAGATACTATTAAACAGTTACAAACAAATGAAAAAATAGAAAGCAATGTGAAATATCTCCTTGAAAAAACCACTGACCTGGAAAATAGATCCAGGAGAGATCATTTGAAAATTATTTATCTGAAATCCATGACCAAAAAAAGAACCTGGAAAGCATC
>JAQQSW010001399.1:0-18698 GCA_028646575.1 Pseudocheirus occidentalis
GTCCTTGTCCAGTCCTCAGGGCAATCCCCAACACACGCTGAAGTTCACAGGGTTCAGCACATCGCAAACCCTTCACCACTTCTCTTGCCTGGAACTCAAGGATCAGCCAGGCCATGAATAAACAAAATCTTATCCTTGTCATACTTCTTCAGTCTTTCAGCAGTTCAGCTGGCCCTAGGACCCAGAAGGAATATAGGCCTTCTGGATGGGCTTCACCAGATTTTGGTCTCAGGAAAACTCCATTCAATTTTCAGTGAGCTTCCACATACTGGGAGAGAAATATTCTCTCTCTCTCTCTCTCTCTCTCTCTCTCTCTCTCTCTCTCTCTCTCTCTCTCTCTCTTTCTCTCTCTCTCTAAGAGCCTAAGGATCTGAGAAATGTAAACAAAAAATTAGGGGAGGCTAGCTGGCTCAGTGAATAGAGCACTGACCCTGAAGTCAGGGGGACCTGAGTTCAAATCCAGTCTCAGACACTTAACACAAAACTAGTTGTGTGACCTTGGGCAAGTTGCTTAACCCCAATTGCCCTACCCTGCCCCCTCCAAAAAGCCACAAAAAAAAGAAAAAATTAAATGAGATTTCATGAAATGAAAATCCGTTGGTAGTTTTTGTAGTAGGGTGAGATCCAAGGGCTAAAACAGGCAAGATTTTGTTATTAGAAGGAACTTCAGAGCTAGAGAAATTAGGGATTAGGAAACATTAGGAAGAGATTTAAAAAGATGAAAATCAAGGAGTGTCCACAAGTCACCTTTTTATATGATTCAACCCATTATTAGCCTTTTTAACGTGACAACTTGCATTCTTTCACAGCCAATGCCTGGCAGCATGAGGTATAAACAATACTTCCTTGGAGAACTCACAGGTGCCCAGCATTATCCTTGAAATGCTATTACATCTGGGTCAACCACCTGACCATTCCCCCTAAAGAATTAGAAAACATCCCAAAGTCACCCTATAGAGCACTCTTCTGATAACAGGGAGTGACACCCCAACTGAAATGCAATACTGACTGCATCCCATTCTACAAGTGGCATAAATTTGGTGCACAAGAGATAGATAAATCTAAAGAGGTATACACTGTATCACCTAATACTGAAGCTTTACCTTAGAATTACTTTACCTGAACTAAAAAGCTTTTAGCTAGTTCTCTTCAAGATGTTTTAAAGTAGTGATGACTAGATTGTATCCATAATAGTGTTCCTCCTAAGTAATCATTATCAATTCTATAATCTTTTTAAAAGTTTCATGCTATAAATAGGATATTCCAAGATTTATCTTAATCAAGATATAGCAGGTGGCATTTATGAAAAAGCTTTTAAAAGTATTTTGGGTTAAACATCAAAGTAGGTTTTTATATTTTTAATATTATATTTCAAGTTTCATTGAATGCTTAGCAGACTTTTATGACGCCTTTTTTCCAGAGATGTGTATGCTTCTGAACAACAAAAAAAAATTCACAAGCAAGCTTTCAGAAGGGCCTAAAATTAAAGCAAGAGGACAGGAAGGAAGAAATAGGAATATAAAAAGGGCACGAATGAAAGCAAGAAACCTCATCTTCGAACAGAGAAGTCCAAGCACTTGTTTCCCTTAGTCAAAGGTGATGCTGTTAGTGCTACAATAACCTTTTTTTTTTTTGGCCAGTGACCCATCAGGCCTTACTCAATCTTCCAGGACTCAGTTCTGGAAGAATAAGCATAAAAGCAAAGGAAAAAAGTCCTTTGGGAATATTATTTCTGTATATTGTTTATTTAAAAGTTTAATTTACCAATAGCAATACATTATTATTATTATTAAAATTATTTTAAACTATTTTTAAAAATTAGAACAAAAAATTGTTCCAAGACATCTTTATTTTATTAAAATGGTAAGGAAAGGCTGGAAAATGTCCTTGTCTTGCTGGAGGAAGCAGAAAGGGTAGCTGGAGTTTGTTGGGTTTTAAAAAGCCAATAAAATTTCAGGCTTAGAGTACAGATATTTCTAGGAGATACCAGCTGATCTCTTCCTAATGCATAATATATTCCATTGTATTGATTTAAATAGAATTCCAAATGTGCGTATTACCTGAAATGTGTGAGGTTTTCAAAAGGTCTACTGCCAGATGGACTGAGAAGGGGAAAATATTCAAAACACAAAGATATTATCAGAACATTCCAGAAAAAGAGTTGGAGGCTGTTCAACACCTGGGAGTCAATGGGCCCTATAGCTAAAATAAATTATGATCCAAAGTTATCATTTTAAATTAGGGAAATTTAAACCACTCTCCTCTTTATATACCTCCCCTTGCTCTTCAATTTACTGCCATGTTGGAAAATAGATTTTAAGAAAAAGTAAAAATTTTTAAACCTGCTTTAAAGTAAGTCAATTAATCAAGTTGCTTAGATAAAAATAAGGGTGGTTCTTAGCTTTCTTTTCCAAAGTCATTTAATCGCAAAAAGAAGCAAGAAGGTTCTTGTCTGTTGGGTGGGCCTTGGAATCAGATTTGATACAGGGCTAGGACAGATCATACTAAAGCCATCCCAGACTTGCAGATCAAGTCTGGAACAAGTCTGGCATATTAGGGTCACTCCAAAACAGGTCTCTAAGGTCCTCTCCCTTCCAGAACCAAAATCTCTACAGTTGCATCAAAGCCAAGAATATCTTTTGTGAATTTTAAAAGATTAGGTCATACCTACAAGGGCAATCTTGGCATTATATACCACGAGAAATACTGAATTCTCATTCCAAAAGAGTTCTAAAACTGTTTTTGAGTAATAGGAATGTTGTTGGAATAAATATATGGCTCTCCAAAGTGAGTACTTTGAAAAACATGTATTTGGATTTGTATTCCAGTATGTTTGTCTAGCCTGCCCTTCCTTGGTTATGGGCCATAAAATTTACACCCAGGTTCAAGGGACTCTTGGGTAAGTATCTGTTTTGAAACCACAACTCACAAGTTCCTACCAATGCTTCTCTTTTACTAGACCAAGGCAGAAGACACATTATTTCAAAGCAAAAAGTATTTAATTAAACATCACAGCAAACTATATAAGAAAAAATTACCCTCTCATCCCATATGCACTGGGGCACACTCTCCTAAAAAAAAAATCCCATGCCATCAATGGGAGTGGAAACATATATAGGAAATATACATGAGAGAGGGAACTGCTAACACACATAGAGAGGAACAAAAGGAAAAAGAAAGGGGGGACAAAAGAGAAATATGAGCAAAATATAAATAATGAGGGACTGCGGAATGAAATCCAGAATAAATATGTATGGGGGAAAAAATGACACCAGAGGGTAGAGTACACCAAACCAGCATGGGACCCCTTACCTGAATGACTCTAATTTCATCCCTGCTTGCCAAGATTCAACCAGGATCTCCCTTTACCAACAGCAGTGGACTAGGATTTCCAGCATCCTAACTGCTGAAGACATATAGCTTCTTAAATGCCTTCACTAAGCAGGAAGTCACCAATCAACCATACATAATTCTAGTAAGTTGAAGGATCATTAGGTGTACTCATCTACCACTCAGCCCTAAGTCCATTAGACTTTTTCATTTACTCTGTCTTTAAAGCCATCATTTTTGGAGTACAGATGCAGAGTTCCCCTAAGAACCCAGTAATTTTTTCCCCTCCAGGGACCTACCCTACAAAATCATTAAGTGCTGAATTGAGGTTGAATTAGGGTGCTACACTGTGGGATCCTGATCTAGCATATGTGGCTCTTCAGTGAATTTTCAGGGACCTACTAGAGAGGTTTTTCTATCTAGCATTTTCCTTTGTGAATGCCCTTGAGGTCCCTTTGATACATAAGAAAAAAATTAAGGTGGAAGTATTTCTCTCTGATTTTTAATTTTAACTTAACAGTGATTTTTGGATTGATGAGTTTCCTTTACCAATCATATCAGTTTCTTTAGGACAGTTTCTTTTCAATTTAGGTTGAACACCTAAAAACTGATATAAACCTTGTATCACTGAATCCACTGTGAATATGGAAGCTGATAAAAGCAATATAGATGGTGCTTCCTTAGACTACTGGTACCTAAAAATGCACCAAGAACACACAGTGGGACCTCATCCATGTTAATTATTTCTTCTTATTTTGATTAGACCTTACTCTGACATGAATCCAGACAGCTTGTCTGAGATCCTTATGGATAGCAGGTTAAGGTGGCACTGCCTAATGGCCTAGAAACTCTTGAGTAATAAATTCCAAGTGCTTAATCCCTTTATGGGAGCTCCATATCCCTTTTCCTGCCCCACAGCAGGAGGGCTAGAAGGGCTAATCCCCTGATTGTTAGTAAAGGAGTGAGGGGCCAAAGGGTTGGGGAGGAGAACCTGGGCTCTCTTCTACCAACGGTGGGAATAAAGAGTCAACATCAAGTTGGGCAGGAAAAGAGGAAGAGGACATTGATAGGAAGGTTGTGGGATGAGAAAAAAGAAAAGAAGCATTGAGAAGAGGAACATTGGGGTTCTCCCTGCTATCTCCCATCAGCCATTACTCCCATCTTATGAAACCCCACTGGAAGTTCTTACACGGGCAAATGTTGTCCAGGTATTAGTAGGTTTACAGAAGTGGGTTTTTTTTTATCTTTGTTACAGAAGAAGATTGCTAGGTGGTGTGGAGAGAATATATTCAGAAATGAATGTAATCTAAAGCAAAAGGTAACAACAAAGAAAAAATGTATTTTAAAATAACACATTTAATTGGAACTTAAAAAGTAAAGGAACAGGGAGAACAATCTCAAGACAAAGACTCTGGGAATAAGGACTCATCTTGAAAGGAACAGTAGGGGAAATCATCTCTTCACAGGATTTATTTGGAGCATGAAAATGTCTTTGGCATAAGTAGACCAAAACTTGTGAAGATCTGCTCCTAGAGCATTAGGAACATTTTGGAACATTTGCCACTTTCCACCATTCCAGCTTTCCTTAGACTACTCTAGGTAGCTGGCAAAAAAAGGTTATGGTAACCCTTCTCCCTTTCCTACACCAAGTACCACCACCTCTCCCGAAAGTCACCTTCTTTCTCCCAGAAATCTCTAATGTCTTCCTGATAAAATCAAACTACCATATGGATACAGTCTTACAATATATTTCAAGTCCTAAAAATTTCAACAAAACCTGTTTTGAAGCATGGAGCTTTAAGGGAAATGTAGTGCTTTACCCTATGGTACATTCTTCTAATTCTATACAAGCAGGTGATGAGTATTAATCTGTATCAAAAATACTGATTTCTGTTAAATATAATTAAACACTTAAAACCCTTATGATAGTTCATCTGAGGAGCACAGAGGGAAAAAGAAATCTGGAAATATACAGATGTCATTGCGGGGGGAGAACCTTGACAAAATGAAATAACTTTGGTCATCAATATTTTGCAACTCAAAACTCAATAGGAACAAAGGTGAGTAGGAAAATTAATAATGAGTTAGAAGTTTAATAGAGTGTTCATGAGAACCACTTGACCAAAGAGAAATGAAATTCATTTGTACAACCATATATATTTTTGAATATCCTTATTAGTGTTAGCAGATGACAAACTATGCTTACATGAAGAGATGCAAAAGTACAGAGCTATTGCTTATAAATGATTGAAAGTCTTGCAAACAATCATAATAATTCCTCTCTGGAGAGAATCCAATCCAGTGAAGGGAGAGACTGTATCAAATCTCTTCACAGTACTGTGGAATCTATCTATTACATCCCTAACAAGTGGTAGCCTCCACTAAAAGACTTCAGTGACTGAGAAATTGTTGACAGAGGCAATGTATTCCATTTCTGTCAACTCTAATGGTTAGGAAGTTTTCCCTTACACTGAGCCAAAATTGACTTTTTTGTACCTTCCACTGGTTGGTCCCTAGTTCTACTCCTTAGAGCTATGAAATCTGGTTCTCAGGAAAAAAATATTTTTATTGCATCTCTAAATAGAACTTCAGGGACTTGAAAGAGTTAATATGATGTCAGAAGAGAACAGAATCCGTACTAGCATTCCTGGTAAAGACATAATAATCAATTGCCGCATGACTTCATTCTCCATTCTCTCTGACTTCCCTGTCTAAAATACTCCTCCATAGCCATCACTCTCCAAAATGTACTGTCTTCTTTATCAGAATGGAAGTTCCCTGAGGGCAGACACTGTCTCGCTGTTTTCTATTTGTAACTCCAGCACTTAACATAATACCTGGAACACCGTAATAAATGCTTTTTCATTCATCTATTCATTCAACCCCATACATATCAAAATATTTCTAGAATCTCTTTTTGTGGTAGCAAAAAAAACTGGAAACAAAACAGGCAACTATCATAAAAACAGAACTGAGAGGAAATTAGAGACAAATCTAACCTACTCATTTTACATATAAGGAAACTGAGTCACAGAGCAGTTAACTGACTTACCTACTATGTGCAAGGCACTATGCTAGGGGGATACAAAAAGAGGCAAAAGACAGTCCCTGCCCTTAAGGAGCTCACAGTTTAATGAGGGAGATGTCTCAAACAAATAAGTACAGACAAGCTATGTACAGAACAAATAGAAAATAATTGAAAGGGGTTGAGAAAGGTTTCCTGTAAAAACTAAAACTGGAAGAAAATCAGACAAGCCAGAAGAGAAAATGCCTGGAGCCAAGAGATGTTGTGTCTTTGCTGATGGAATAAAAAGGAAGCCAGTGTTGCTGGATAAAAGAATATGTGGTAGGGAGTAAGGTGTAAGGAGACTGGAAGGGTATGGGCTTGGAGGGGTGGGAGGGAGAAGGTTATGCAGAGCTCTGAACATCAAACATACAGCTAATCACACAATTAGTATCTGAAATAGGATCTGGAACCCAGGTCTTCCTAACTCTAAAACCAGCATGGGTAAGGTCTGAAAATAGACATATTTAAATGTCTTGGAATGTTATTGTGCTGTAAGAAATGATAACTATAAGGAATTAAGAGAAACATGGGAAGACTTGTATAAACTAATACAAAATGAAGTAAGAAGAACCAGAGCAATATACACCATGACTATAATGATGTATGGGGAAACATCACTAATGGGCAACAGAACTCTAATTAATTGTGATTAATTAATAATAGTATTGCTCCTACAGAACAAATAATGAAACATCTTTCCCTCCTGTCAGTGGAGAAGTGAGGAAATATTAGCTGGAAATGTTGCATACGCTGTCAGGTGTAGTTACTATGTTGGTTGATTTTACTTAACTGTTTTTATTTTTTACAAAGGAGGAGTCAGTAAGGGGAGAATCTACTGGAAAGTAACTGAGATGTAAAACCAAAAGGCATCAATAAAACTTCAAAAAAATGTGGGTGAATTAGTGATGAGTTACAAGGTTAATAATAATATTAACACTTGTTTTACAATACAGTACTTAAATGTTTTACAAAGCATTTAAAAAATATTTAATTTTATCCTCACAACTGTGGGAGGCAGGTGGTATTATTATCATTCCCATTTTAAGAATGAAGAAATTAAGGCAGACAGAGATTAAGTGACTTTTGCCCTGAATCACACAGTTGGTATGTGAGGCAGGATTTGAACTCTGTTCTTCCTGATTCCAAGTCAGGATCTATGCAAGGTACCACCTAGCTGCCTAGGTGATATGACAACCATTTGACCAAAGGAATGGTCGTAGAAAATAGAGTCTAGTACGCACTATTGAGAAGAAAGAAGAAAAGGAAAATTCAGCATTGTACTGTCTCTAGTAGACCTTTACAAACATAGTCATGAATTCTGTTAAGAGAAAAGCACTATAGAGGAAGCAAGTGTGGTGGATTGAACAGACTGCTTAACTTGGAGTGGGAAAAGCTAACCTTGACTCCTGGCTCTGCTTCCTACTAAAGTTGTATAACTTTGAGCAAGTGACTTAACCTGAGCCTAGAATCTACATTTGTAAAATTGGGAGCATTAACAGTGAAGCCACTTAATTCACAGGGTGATTTTAAAGCTCAAATTAGATAATATTTATAAAGTGTTTTATAATCACAAAATGTTGGCTAATGTGAGCTGATATTCTACTAGATTATGAGTGACTAGAATACTTTTCAGAGGTAAGTGGGTGGAAAAGTGGATAGGATACTGGGCCTAGAGTTAGGAAGATCCGAGTTCAAATCTGCCTTCAGACACTCACGAGCTGTATGACCCTGAGTTTAACCAAAATAACTCTATAGTTTTCTCAGCTGTAAAATGGAGATAATAGCATCTCCTGGAATTATTGTGAGGATCAAATGATATGCACTTTGCAGACTGCCTGGAACACAATAGGTGCTTCAATGTCTATTCCCTGCCCCTTCCCCTTTAACCACATATCTCTTAAGGTGCCCGTTAGTATATTATGCATAGTAAAAGTCTGTTGAATAAGTGACTGAATATAAAACCCCATTAAATATTGGAAAGTAGACACAAAAGCACAGTGGTACTATGAAATGTCTATCACAGTACTGTAGAAGACTTAACTAGTCATGCCAAGTTTCCACATTCAGTGTGTGTGTGTGTGTGTGTGTGTGTGTGTGTGTGTGTGTGTGTGTGTGTGTGTGTGTGTGTGTGTGTGTGTGTGTGTCTGTCTCCCTAGGAATACATACCTCTAATTTTCCCTCCATAGTGGTTAGAATGAATTGTATTTATGGTCCCAAGCTGGGACTTATCATGCAGTGCTGGAGGCCTGGCAGATTGATTTGAGCAGGAAATTGGGGTACCTTACTTTATAACATTTCATAAACTTTGTTTAAACAAGTGTAAACAAAAAACAGGATTTTGCAATAAAAACTATTTTTATGGAAGCCAAAGACTCACATGACCTTGTGCCCAACCCTTAGAAAAGCAGAGGAACTAACTGGTTTGTTCGCCAACCCCAGAAAGCTTTAAATTAACGTCAAAGGCAGGCATCTTGCCAGAGAACAGAGACACATTCCAGCCCCTACATGTTTATATCTTCCTGGTGCCATAACTCCACCCCCTAACACTTGATCAGAAACAAAAGACAGACTTAACCCATTCCTATTTTCTATATCTTCTTCCTCAGCTGTTTCTCCCTACTCATAGAGATGGAATATGTTTCTGATTTCTGCTGTATTAACCCATTTTGTGACAAGTTAGCATTAAAATGATCTCTTTGAGCCTGAGAAATTAAAATGACTGGAATTTAAGTTTTGGAAGTAGCACATTATTGCTATGATCAAGACTGTCTTTGCCTCAACCTATAACAAATATCAAAATGACTTTACACTGCTATGAGGAAGTCAAAGCCTCATCTAAACAAAACCAGAAGCAGAAAATGTGATCTTTTTCTGTTTTCAACCACTTGTAAACATAACCTATATTCTTTTAACAAGGATCTCAGAAATCAGCTTTAAGTGAAATAATTGAAAGCCAATGAAGTTCTTAGCTAAAGTAAGATACCCAATAAAGTCAATCTGGTACTTTTGAGGGGTCCAGATCCATGATCCAATGTGTAAAGGGAACTCCCCAGTGTGGAAACACTCTCCATTGTTGGCAAGTTAACAACTTGTTTGTAATCCAATAATCCAGAGATTGCCAAACTCTCTGTTATATTTAAGATATTCTTGATCACTTTCTCCTTCTGGATATTTTCTCCTCTCTATATGTTCAGTACATTGCTCTCTCCTGGTTCTCTCTCACATCTACCTAACTGTTTTTATCTTAGTCTCTTTTGCTGGTTCTTCATCCATGACATGTTCAAAAATTGTGGATGTCCACCAAGGTTCCATCTGTCAGGAAGACAACTTCCTAAATTCAAATCTGCTCTCAGACACTTATTAGTTATGTAACCCTAGACCAGTTACTTTACCTTATTGCCTCAGTTTCTTTAGATGTAAAATGATCTGGAGAAGGAAATGGCAAACCACTCCATTATCTTTGCCAAGAAAACTCCAAATGGGGTCATGAAGAGTTGGACACAACTGAAACAACTGAACAACAACAATCTCCCTAATGATCTCAGCTCCCATGGGTCTAATTATCATCTACTAGCATATGGATTCCAAGCTCTATGTAGGCAATACTAGTCTCTCTCCTGAGCTTGGGTCCTCATCACCAAATGCCTTTTAGATAACTCAAACTAGATGTCCCATAGGTACCTCAAATTCAACATATCCAAATCAAAACTCATCTTCCCCCAAAAATATCCTCCCCTCTTTTGAGCTCCCCAGTTATTGTTGAAGGCAACACAATCCTCTGAGTAAATTATTTAACTTGAAAAGGCTACAAGCCAAAATTAAAGTGGAGGGAGAGTTGGTGCATGACTTTTTGTCTGCAGAATTCAGCACTGAGGCTGAGAAGCAACAAAGTATGGATCAGTTCCCTGCTGCTTATGCTAATTTTGGCCTAACACCATATAATCCACACATAAAACCATCGGTTATAGCACATGGAAAAATTTTACTCATCTTGGCAGTATACTTTGCAGGGATGTACACATAGATGATGAAGTTAATGAATGCATTGCCAGAGCTAGCTCAGTGTTTGGGAAGCTCTGAAGGAAAGTGTGGGTGAGAAGAGGTATTAGGCTGTCTACCAAACTGAAGGTATACAGAGCTATTATGCTGACTTCACTGTTGTATACATGTGAACCTGGACAGTAGATAAGTACCATGCCAGGAAACTGAAATGCTCCCATTTGAAATGTCTTAGAAAGATTCTGAAGATTACCTGGCAAGACAAGGTACCAGACACTAAAGTCCATTCTTAAGCAAAACTGCCAAGCATTCAAACTCTACTTAGAGGCCAACTCTGATGGGCTGGCCATGTTGTTCAAATGCCAAACATACATTTGCCTAAAAGATTATTTTACAGAGAACTTACCTTTGGAGGTCAGAAGAAGCAACACAAAGGTACTCTCAAGGTCTCTCTGAAGAACTTTGGCATCAATTGTGTGACATGGAGATACTGACAAAGAACCACCCAGGATGGCAGGCCCCTATTAAGGAAGGCACTGTGCTCTATGAGCAAAGAGGAATTATAGTAGCTCTAAAGAATTATAAGATACACAAATTTAGAGACATCTCCACTTCAAATATTCTTATGGAATATTTGTGCCCAATCTGTGGTAGAGCCTTGTGACCTCATATTGGTCCCCTAAATTCTGTGGCCCTAGTTATTATGAAAGAGAAGAATCTGCTTACCTGTATCTCCTGCACCACTGTGGAAAATAATTCTAATCATAAGCAGATCTAATCACTAGCACTGACCTGTCCTAATTGGCTCTATCAAGGAAGGAGTGGCACAGCTGAGAAGCCCATATTAACAAGCAGAGCTACATAATAAAACCCTCTTACCTCTAACCTCAACTTACAAGTGCTATGAAAAATAAATGCTTTTTAAAACCCTGTCCAAGGCTATGACTGTAACTCTTGACTCTTGGTAAAGAACTCACTTCTCCAAGAACTGAAAGGAAATGAGAAGAACGTCAGCTTCATGCAGCTATCTGCATGAAGTGAGTCAGTAGAGCCTAGCAGTCTACCCAGAGCTTAACTCTTTGGAATAAGTTCAAACTCAATGTTGTCACAGTGGAAGGGACCAGAAAAATAAGTAGCTGGAAGCCATGGAGATAATAAGGAACTGGACCACGAATTGTAGATGGGCAGACCCCATTGTCCTAGGCCTAATGATACGTAGAGCAGCCCCACAGGCAGGTACGTGGGTAGGGACCTTCAGCCCAGCTGCTTTGTGGACAATGCACTGCCGCTTAGTGATCAACTAACTGGCGTTACCCCAAGGTTGGATTCAAGTCCATTCGTCTAAGTATGCAGCCATTGGGGCCATTTGTACTGAGTCAGCACACAACAGGGTCATAATTATAAATAATCACAGATTCAGAGTTGGAAAGCACCTTAGCAGTTATCTAATTCAAAACCCTCATTTTATACATGAGGAAACTGAGACCCAGAGAGAGGAAGTGACAGTCATATAAGTAACAAAGAGCAGAACCGGGACTGGAGTGCCGGTCCTCTGATTCATGATACAGGATGACTCCTCTCGTAAAAAATAAACAGCCTGGCAGTTTTCAGCAGAGAAATGTGGGCCAAAACAACCCAAACCCAATAGTGAGAATTTGAGGATTTGAGTAGAAAGAAATAAAGCTTTTCAAAAAAACAGCTGGGGCAGCTAACTGGCCGGGTGAATAGAGCACTGGCCCTGGAAGTCAGGAGGACCTGAGTTCAAATTTGGACTCTGACACTTGATACCTTTACTAGCTGTGTGACCTTGGGCAAGTTACTTAACCCCAATTGCCTTGCCTTCCTCCCTCCAAAAAAAATTTTTTTAATGAAATAGACATTTCTTCAAAATATAGAGAGAATGTAAACTGAATGCAAACAATGGCCACATGAGAGGGAGAGAAGAGAATGAGTGAGATGTTATTGAAGCAGAATTAACAAGATTTGGCAATTGATTGCATGTTTGAAGTGAGGAAAAAGTGAGGAATCTGAGACAGAAAAACTGAATAACTGGATGGAATGTGGGAAGTTTGGAAAAGGGATGGGCTTAGAGCAGGGGTAGGGAGTAAATAATGAGTTCTGTTTTGGATGTGTTGAGACACCTACAGGACCTCCACTTTAAAGTGGTCAATAGGCTGCTGGTGATGCAGAACTAAATAGGAGAGCCATCCAGGTTGGATATATACATCTGAAAGTCTTGTGTATAATTGAACTCAGAGCTGCTGAGGTCAAAGAGGGAGAGTATACAAAAGCAGAATTGAAGACAAGGATACCTTGATTCCTTGTCACACTATTCAGAATTTCTGGGAAAATGTGTTATTAAATCGTAGACATGCATTTGCAGAAAATCAAGCTGGTTACAGAATAGGAAAACAGAAGGTGGCTTCAGAAAACACAGCCAAACACAGGATCTGATATATGCCATGAAGCAAATAAGTAGAACTAAGCTTGGTAATGGTAGAGAGCTTCACAAATGCATAATGAACATGTGTTCATGACAGAGTACAATAAGACAACTGGAAGATACTAATAGAAGAGTGGTGGAGATAGATTCATAAAAACTGACCCTCTCATTTTGGTGGTACAAAAGTTATACTGTTTATTTTGTAGTTATGCAGAAGCTAAAGCATTTTAGAATCCACTGGGTTCTCAATAAATATTTAAAGTAGAAATGTATATTCAACCTCCAATTATTTTTCATTTCATAAAGGGATCAAAAAATAAGAAAATGATGAAAAATTTAATCAGTGAAAATAAGATATGCTTTTCCAAATAATTAAACTAAAATAAGTTTCAATAATTCAAAACTAATTTTAAATATATTTTTTAATCTTCATTTTGATCTCATAATTTAAACTCAATCAGGGAAATTCATATATTTAATACAATATTATAAAATAAAAAAGATTATAAAATCAATGTTCATATTTTTAAATGACCCCTTTTTTTTCTTTTTCAATGATCTCTTTAAGATGACAAGATGAAATATTTTTCTTGGGGAAGGGGTATTCTGACTTTTGAGTTCACCTGTGTAGAGAATTCCATATTATGGCAACTTCTTCTGCTGGTGCAGATTGGCAACTCATCTATAATTTCTAATCTTAGAATTTCCTTATAATGCTAAAGGTTAAATAAATTGTTCATGGTCACACAGTTAAATGTGTGTCAGAAATAGGACTTGAATCCAGGATTTCATGACCCCAGGGATGGCTACTATGGTACCTAAGGCGGCCTTTCAGCCTTGGTGGCTCCAAAAAACCCAAACTCCCAAATATCAAGATATCATAGTATTTACTGAGTACCTAAATATGTACCTAGCACTGTACATTATACCATATGCTATAAACTATGATGCCCTATAGAAATTATAAAACAGACATAAGATAATGTCCTGATCTAGAAGAATTTACATTTTAGTTGTAAAGACAAGATAAATTTACAAAAACTACCTAGGATACAGTATACAATATAGAACATAAATTTAATGAAAGTGATTCCATGGATTTTATGTTCGGAGTCACTGTACTCCCACTCCTGGGAAGAATTTCAGGAAAAATCTCTGAAACAAAACTTAGATAATAGATTCACACACACACAAAAAAAAAGATGATTTACCCTTCTAGAAAAGGTATACCATGTACAAAGTAGATCTCAGGTATAGGACAGTTAATGATTTCCACTACTGCAAAAGAAATGCTTAAAACACAAAAGGTTCCTAAGCGTACATTAAGGAATACTTAAAACACAGAACAAATAGCCCATCACCTCAACTATAGTCTCCTGAGGGATTAAAGAGAATTTCATTCACTTCAATCTGCATTGTCTGAACAACTCACAAAGTCCAAATCCTCTGGACAGCCAAGCATAGCTCTTTAGTTCTTTTAGGTTCACAAAGATGCAGTTGTTGATCCTCTCTTCATTTTAGAATCAGTGTAGTTGTGGGAAGCTCTTCCCACTAGTCAGCCAGCATGGACTCAGAAATTCAGGAACTAGCCACTATGGCTGGAAATATCCATCTCCCAGACTGATCTTCAATAACCTGTGCTCAGGAAATCACAAACCAGAAGAGGTAGTCAATAACTTGAGACCCCTCTCATGCTTACCTAGGCAAGCTCACATTATTGCTGTTATGTTTCTGTAGCTTTTGTTGCATGGGGCAAGTGGGGAGAGGAGACTTCGCACAGAGACAGTCCAAAGCATTCTGCAGAAAGAGCCAGCACATATCTCTCTCAATCCGGGGGGAAGCTCCATACATCAAGTGCTCTGCAAACTTTAAAATGCTATATAAATCTTAGATATTCCCCAATGAAACTGAATTAGTCAATCCTCCTTGACCCAACCTCTAATCCTGGGGCCCAGTGTAATGGTATAACTGCACAAAGTATGCTCTCTTGACTCTGTGAGGATAGAAACATACACACTAGCCTCTTATTTACAGACAGGTCCTTCATTTTGCTGAGATGAGGTAGCAGCAACTCCTTACAGGTCCCCGTGAAGACAGAAGACATGTCCCATTGGACATGTATATGTCCCATGTATATGCCCCATTGAACATGTATATACTCCCTGTTGTCCTCAATGCTAATTGTGTTGTATAGACTATAAGATGTGGGCTAAGGTAGATTCATCCAAGATTCATGGAAGAGGTAAATGAAAAAGAGAAAGAGTAGGAATAAAGAAGGGAAGGGGGAGGAGTGAGGGACAACACAAGCAATGGAATGTAGGTAAGAAAGAGCTTGCTTTGTGGGAGGGCAATAAAAAACCTGACCCTACTGGATCGGAGAGTTTGCTTTAGGAAGCAGTGAAAGATAAGATGTAATAGATAAGTAAGAAGGGTAGAGTTGATAGAGAGCTGACAAGGCAGCTGGATGGCAAAGTATAGATCCAGGGGCCTGAAGTCAGGAAGACTCATCTTTGTGAGTTCAAATCTGGCCTCAAACACTTAGCTGTGTGACCCTGGGCAAGTCACTTAACCCCATCTGCCTCAGTTTCCTCATCTGTAAAATGAACTGGAGAAGGAAATGGGAAACTACTCCAGCATCTTTGCCAAGAAAACCCCAAATGGGGTCACAAAAATGGGGACATGACTGAACAGTTGATGGAGATCTTTAAATGTCACTGGTCAATTTATACTTGATCCATTAAAGAATGGTTCCTAAGAGTAATGTGAACTGTTTAAGCAGTATTTTAGGAGGACAGGGTGGGTAGAATGATTGGAACTAAAGCACTATTACAGCAATCCAGGAGTAAGACAGTGAAGGCCCAGACTAAATTGTGAATTAAGGAAAAGCCACTGTGAATTAAGGAAAAATTGAAAGGACTTAAAAATGGGATATTAGAGTAGCAGGAGAGAAAGAGGAAGAAGGAATGGGAAAAATGACTGCAAGATTTTGAGTCTGGGTAATAAAAAGGTGGTGCCATTAACAGAAATAAAAAGGAACAGAATGAGGAAGAAGGAGTGAGCTAGCTTTGGTAGGAGGATGGGAAAATAAAGGGTTTACTCTTAGATATGTTGAGAGTCTGAAGAAAAATAAGGTACTCTAGTACAGGGGTTCTTAACACGGGGTGCATTCATCTACAAGGGGCATATACACAGACTTCAAGTTGTTTATAAATTTGGATAGGGAAAAAATAACATATCTTAATTTTCAGTAATCCATAACTGAAATTTAGCATTTTAAAAATTAATTGAGAATTATTCTCAGACTAGTTTCTAAATGCTTCAACAAACTAACAAGGGGATCTATGCCACTGCAAGCACACACACACACACATATTATGAACCTCTGCTCCAGGAGGATGACTGAGAAAAGACAATTGAATATTGGCCCAAGGAAGACATTAGTTACATAAGAGGATAATTTCAGTGGAATGATGGAAGGAAGAATCTCAGTTGCAAGTGTCCACAGAGCACTACTGGTTTGGACATGAATTCACCAGATATTGATCATTCTCTTTAAAAATCTTACTGAGGAAATAAAGTAATAGCTTTATGATTGTAAGTTGGTTTTTGTTTGTTTGATGATTAAGAACACTGATATATGCCTTAATAAAGAAGAAAGGAAGCTAGTGGAGTCAAAGAGTTTGAAGATGCTGGAAAGGGAGGTTTAGAGGCTCTTCATCAAGCAGTAAAATAAAGATCAGGAATGTTAAGGACAAGGACATGCTTCAGTTGGGACAAAGAAAGATTTCTTAGGGGCGGAGCTAAGAAGGTGGCATAGAAGCAGCAAAGTTTTGCAGCTCCCACACAGCCACTTTAAATACTCAGACAATACTACTCTAAACAAATTTTAGGGCTCCCAAATTCACAAAAATACAGAAAAACACATCTCTCGTTGAAGGCACCTCAGCAGGTGGGTCTCATCGCAGCAGGCTGGGAGCCAAGGCCAGCGCAGCCCGAAACCCCAGCCAGGCCCCAGGGCAGTTGGGAAAAAGCCGCAGCTTGAGTCTACAGGAGAGCAGATCAGAGGCTCCTGGAGCAATCTCCACATTTATCAAGCCAGGTGAAACAAGGCTAAAACAAAGGTCAGTGGAATTCAAGGTGAATTTGGGGGGAAAAAAAAGCAGTCCAGCCAAACTGCCCCCAGGGCAAGAAAGCAGCCCAACCCAGCTGCTTCAAAGCTCCTGGCCTACAGACTGTAGGGGTCCAGAGCGCTTGATCAAAGGCAAAGGGCTCTTACGTTGAGTGGCCTGGATCCAGATCATGGTCTTGGGTGGTGGTCCTGGGGTGTGCTTTCATCAAGCCAAAGCCGGTGGGTGCTGCAGCAACCCCCTAATAGCTCTGGCAGCTGTGAAAACTCTAGCAATTTGGGACAGAGCTTTCCCCCCTGGAAGCAGAGTTCCACAGACATAAAAAAATCAAGCAATTAACTGACTGGCCAACATGAGGAGAAGGAAGCAAAGTAAGAACAGCAATAAAACTCTAGAATCCTTTTTTAAGGACAAAAAGGATCAAAGCGTGGAATGGGAGGAACACAACAGTCAGAACTCCCACACCAAATGCTTCCAAGAAACATGAAGATTGTCTACAAGCCATAGATCGATTTAAAAAGGACTTTGAGACAGTCTTGGGGGTGGAGCCAAGATGGCAGCATAGAAGCAGCAAGGTCCTGCAGCTCCCACACCGCCACCCTAAACACCCAGAAAATATGAGCCCAGACAAAGTCTAGGAAAGTCTAGGACTCTCAGACTCACAAAAATAGAGAACACATCTCTCGCTGAAGGCAGCTCAGCAGCAGGGGCTCATTGTGGTCCTGGGGTGCACTTTCAGCAGAGACTGGAACAGCCTGAAGCCGAGACAGCGGCAAGGCCTGGGACGCTGGGAAGGAACCGGGCTGAGCTGAGCTGAGCCCCACAGCCAGCCTGCAGCGGTTCTACAGCCTCCAGCACTTCCACATCTGCCAACGCGTGAGGAACGGGAGGGGAGAGGGGCAGCTTGCAGAGGAGCAGAGCAGAGACCCTGCCAGCCCAAAACCGCAACCACAGCCACGCAAGGCCCCAGGGCGGCGCCAAGGAGGAGCAGAACCTCCCAAGCCACAGCGTGAGTCTACTTCAAAGAAAATCTAAAGCACCTGCCTGAGGGGAGCTTTGGTCAGAGCCAGTTAGTGAAAGTTGAAACTTTGAAAATTAATTTGGGGGTGATAATGCAGTTTGGCCAATCTGCCCCCGGGGCAAGGAAGCAGTGGGGGAAGGGAACTGCTGGATCTGCCAGCGGCTCCCACCAGGCTGCTTCAGAGACCCTGGCCTGCAGACTCCACAGAGGGGCTGAATCAATAGATCAGGACCAAGTGCTCTTGCATTGAGCAGCCTGGATACGGATCGTGGTCTTGGGTGGTGGTCCTGGGGTGCACTTTCAGCAAGCCAAAGCTGGGGGGACTTGCAACACCCCTTTAATAGCTCCAGCAGTTGGAGAAACCCCAGCGATTTGGAACAGAGCTTCCCCCTTGGAAGTAGAGTTTCACAGACCTAAAAAAACCAACCAATTAATTGACTGGCCAACAGGAGAAAAAGGAAGCAAAATAAAAACACCAATAAAACTCTAGAATCCTTTTTTATGGATAAAAAGGGTCAAAGCATGGAATGGGAGGAAGAGAGCCCAGAAATCAGAACTCCCACATCAAATGCTTCCAAGACAATTGAAGAATGCCTAGAAGCTATACATCAACTGAAAAAGGACTTTGAAAACCAAATGAAAGAAGTGGAGGAAAAATTGGGAAGAGAAATGAAAATGATGCGAGAAAATCATGAAAAGAGAGTCAACAAC
>JAQQSW010001400.1:0-18692 GCA_028646575.1 Pseudocheirus occidentalis
AGGCCCTTCTTTCATCTTCACTGGAGGCAAGCCCTCAGCAATCTCAGTTACTGGGGAGACAAGGCTCAACAAAGTCATAGCCAGTGTCCTCATCAAGTCACTCTCTGCCTGTAGAACAGTCCCAGAACCCCTGAAAATACCAGCAAGGCCCTCTTCCAGGATTTCTGGTACCACAAGGTACCACAAGAAAAACCTCCGTCAGGGCTTCTGAACCAACATCCAGGTTCCAGGACCTCTACAACAATAGCACTGTTCTTCACCATCAGGTGAATCTGGCAAAACAACATCAAAACAGACAGACAAAATACCGCCATCACAGCCATGCCTCCTCAGTTCTTGGCAACTCCAGGTGGCAGTTCTCAAAAGTCCTGGGCAGCTCCAATGAGCTCTCAGCAGTCTTTTTCTCAGCAACTCAGGCTCCATGATACTGGATACTGCTCTCCCAAAAGTCCTTTTGGCCTTCTCTAGGCTTGGGCCTCTCTCCCAATTCATGGCTTCTCCTAGTTCAGTCCTTTCTCTTCACGTCAACAAGTCCATCCCACAAGTGGGATTCACAAGCTCTGGGTTTTAATACTCAATCTAAAAGCCAAACCAATACAGGGGCATCTCCAAATCCCATTACCATTACAGTTCTGCACATATGTGTTCATGCATGTACGCATACAAATATATTGTGTACGTATGCATATATATATATATATTCACATAAAAATATATTGTATATATATATGTAATTATATATGGAAGACTGGGTGGCAGAGTAGATGAACACCAGACCTAGAGTCAGGAAGATCAAATCAGGCCTCAGATACTTACTAGCTGTGTGACCCTGGGCAAGTCAGTTAATCCTGTTTGCCTCAGTTTCCTCATTTGTAAAATGAGCTGGAGAAGGAAATGGCAAAACACTCCAGTATCATTGCCAAGAAAATCCAAAATAGAGTCATGAAGAGTCAGACTTGACTTAAACAGCTTAACAACACCAAATATATGTATATATGTAATCTACATAAACTCATGGAAGTTGATGAAATCACTTAGTAAAAGAGAGAATATAAAGGGAAAAGAGAAGTCTCGGGGATAAAGTCAAAGTTCGTGGGTATGGTATGAATGCAGATCTACCAAAAAAGACTGAGAAGTAATCAAACAAGTAGGGGGAGAACCAACAGAAAAACCTCTGAAAGATAAAGTATGACAGAGGAGAAGGTGGTGTCAAAAAGGAAAAGAACAGAGAAAAGGTCATTGCTGGAGAGGGCAATCTCAGCTGAATGATGAGATCAGAAGCCAGACTAAAAATGATCATAGAAAAAGGCAGAGAGAGGAAGAAATGGAAGCACCAAGTACAGTCTGCTTTTTCAAGTCTAAAGGTCTTGAAACATTGACAATACTTAATGGGTACAATAGGATCTAGCAAGTTTGTTTGTTTTTTAAATTTAAAGCAAAGTGGGACATAATTTGGGCCTAAAGCTTTAGAAAAGATGGAAAAGAAAAGCTGACATGAGGGGAATAAGCAAACAGGAGAGTGACTAGACAACTATTTTTAGAGACATGGGGGTATTTGAAGGCAGCCAAGAAGGAGCCAGTGGATAGGGAGAGATTAAAGATTAGAAAGGCAGGGCTAAGAGTGGTAGATATCTACAGAAGGCAGGAGGGGATGGGATCAAGGCACATAGACAGGCATGTGACCAGTCAAGGAGAGAGGTCATATATTCAACAGAGACTGGAGTAAAATTCTTCTGTATCTGAAACTAGGCCTGGTTTCATACCCCTCCCAGGATAAGCTCATCATTTCTAAGCTGGTCACCTTGCTGTCACCTCAAGACATGATACCACTTCCCTCAGCCTACTCTTCCCCAGGATTAGAAGGCTGGAGGGTAGAGTGTAATGGAAAGCTATACTGGGACTTCAGTACACTTCAGTCTCCATCTGCAGCTCTGCCTGGTTTCAACTCCATGGAACAAGATGCCCCTGGAATCGCCTACCCCCTTTTCCGGCTTCCTTTTGTGTGTTGTCTTCCCCCCTTAGATTGTAAGCTCCTTGAGTACAAGAAGTTTCTTTCTTTTTCTTATTTGTATCTCCAATGCTTAGCATAGTGCCTAGCACAAAGTAGATGCTTAATAGATGTGTATTTATTGTCAGGAATGATATCTGGAATGATAAAAGGAAGCTCATTAAAAAAAATGGCCTTGACTTTTTTTGGTAAAAGATGAGGCAAGGTCTTTGGATGAGAATCTGTAAGAGACTTTAGGAGAAAGGAAAAGGTTTGGAAGACAATGTGGTAACTAGGATAAAGAGGCAATTAGAGATGAATAAAAAGATTGCTTTGCTATAGTGAGGCCCTAGGAGAGATTAGATGATATAAAGTTGTAGTGGATGCAGTCAACAGAGCTCCATGACTTCCCCCAGCTCTGTTCAATGGCATATCATTATGCAAGAGTGAAGGAAATGGAAGTTCTCAACCACTGCACTACACCATGGAAGAGACATTGTGGGGTAATGAATAAAGAGCCAGCCATGGAGCAAAGACCTGGGTTCAAGTTCCACTTCTAACACAATGCTTGTATAACTCTCAACATAACCTCTCAGTGCTCTGGGCAGCTCTTAGACTATAAAGTTTGAAGCAAGGTGCCAATCTGTAGTGCAAAATCTCTTTTTTTAAGATACAAAAAAATAAATCTTTCCATTACTTTCTTCAAACACTCCACAATACAAGAATAACACTGGGGGCAGTCCTAGTAGTCTAAACCATGATTTCTCTTCTCTCCACATTAAATATCCTAACTGCTAACAATTGCCACCTAGATATTAACTTCTCTTTTTTCAAAAGTTTTCAGGAGATTTCTTCTTAAGCACCTCAAACTTGGTGCCAGGGAGCTTAGCATAACAGGTAAGTATCCAAACATAAGAAGGGTTCATCAGGATAGGCAACCTTGATTCTTGAACTTAAAACACCTTGAATCTTTCTCTTGGTCTATTAAAATCTCACTGTGTGGGACTATTTCACTAGCAAAACTGTGACACTGCTACCTTAAATAGAAAAGAATTCTGCCTGAATACTTTCAAACAAATAAACAAACAAAAAAAACTATGTCTTGAGGACCCAAGGATATACAGATGCCCAATATGACCTATTTAAGGGATGTAAGTAAGGTGAACTTCAGTGTGTGTAAAGTGGATTTCTGTTATTATTTCTTCGAGTTCTGTTTCCCAGGATCCATGGCCATAGCAATGTCTAGTTCCCAGCTGTTATATATAAGTTCCTATGGCTATAGTTCAAAACATCTCCACCACGCTTGAGTATCTTTATATAATGCTGCAACAATATGAACATTTATGCATAAAGTCATAAATGGGTAGTGTGCGTCCGTTATGCTGAGCTGATATGATAATGCTAAAACTTAATGTAATCTTATGAAGTCACACCTAGGCAATACACCTTCTTTGTCTCTTGCCCCTATAAAACATGTGGTCATTGGCCAGTGAATGGCAAACCTTAGGGTTGAATGCACAAATGCTGTGCATGCCTTGATCGGCCCCCATCAAGGCTTGGTGGGCAGGAGGTGGGGGGAATTAGTATGTGCCTCAACTGGCCCCCACTGAGGCTGGCAGGGATTTAGGAGATGCCATAGTTGTGCCCATCAAGCCATATGGGTAGTTGCCCCATCTTCCAACCAGCCCCTGCAAAAAGGGTGATTAGGGAATGCTGTAGGAGTTTGTGCTCCCATTATCAGCAACCCTTTTCTGAGGAAACTAAACTAGAATAAATTAAGATTATTAACTCCATTTTAAGTGTCTTTCCTGTCTGACCAGATCAAGAGCAAACCTGTGCTAGCAGCCATCCTGTGTACTGTGTTTATTTGTCTTACAAGGGAAAATAAACCTTATGCTTTAAGAAATACACCTGCTTTCAAAAGTAGCCATATTTTGCTATAAATCATGCAAAGACAGAGTAATTAATGCATTTTGCTTTACCTGGAGAGGCAGACATGATCCAGGAGTAAAGTAAGTACTTTTCACTACAGACATACATACCTCGCTTTGAGCAAATTTTTGATAGGCATAAAAAGAGTTTTCCAAAATGATAAATTAGGAAGTGATTTCTTTACAAAAAGATGCAGCACAGCAATTCTTCTGCATAGCAAACTTCAACATTTGAATTAAAACCACTCATTTGATAAACATTTGAGAAATGCAAATTTTTATAAACACACCTGTTATACAGAGAAAGGCACACCTGCATGCCAAATGCCAAAAGTGGGAAACACACTATTCTTTACTTTAAAATGCTCTTAAAATAGATCTTTTTGTACACAAACTAGAAAAATTTCAATGATTTAAAATGCCTATCTATGACAGACTTCCCAATGTCTAAAAATGGATTAGATATATACATATATACCTTGTAATAATGATAGAATGTTATTCTATTTCATATTTACATTGTCTTTCTAAGGGCTGTGGAGCTTATAGCTAATAAAAGTATTACATCTTTCTTAAGGACGCATGCCTTCTTCATCCAAGGAAAACTGAAGGAGTGTTAAGTTCCTAGTGGGCAGAAACTCTCTTTTGCCTTTCTTTGTATTCCTAGCACTGAATACAGTGCCTGGCACAGAGCAAGCACTTAATAGAAGCTTATTTACTGACAAGGCTGAATATCTGAGGGTGCTCTATATTCAGCCCTGTGAAGTTCACAAAAGACAAAAGGTACTCCAACACCCATGATACCATCTTGAACAAGGAAAAGGAGTTAATGAAGAAAAAACAAGCTGTGGAAAATTCCAGTAACTTTCTTCTGCTAAGCTATATTCACTGGAGAGACATAAGGGAAAATATCTGACTAGGGATCAGAAAACCTAGCCCCTAGGCCTGATTTTGCTACTTTAAAAAACGGGAGGGGCGGCTAGGTGGCACAGTGAATAGAGCACCGGCCCTGGAGTCAGGAGGACCTGAGTTCAAATCTGGCCTCAGACACTTAACACAAAAACTAGCTGTGTGACCTTGGGCAACTCACTTAACCCCAACTGCCCTCCAAAAAAGGCAAAAAAAAAAAAGGGGGGGAAAGTACTTAAATAATTTCAGTCTAGTTCTCTTATCTGCAAAATAGGAATAACGTAGTAATGTGTATCAGCAAGCACCCTAGCATACCCAGGATGCCTACTAGCACAGGTTCTTAGATCTGCTTTTCTAATGGAAACCAACTCAAAATGGGTTAACAATCTTTCTTTTAATCAATCAAATGTATATCATTTACTTAGTTTAGGGGAAAAAGTCAGACATACCCTGAACTTCAGAGAATATAAACAGAAGTTACAAGCAGAAGTTACAAGGAGACAAACAGATCAGCAGATAGGCTTCCAGCCATCTGACAGTTACATCTATACCTAGTTAGATACCAGAGAGGGAAGCACCAACATCTGGGTTTTCAAAGCTGGGGGGCTCAATGGCTTCCCAGAATCACATCTGGCCAAATAACACAACTCTTCAGCTTCAAAGCAAAAACTTACATCAGGGTATATATAACCTTCACCTAGATCAGAGAATGTCACAGCCCTCTTGACCCATTGCCCAATCACAAAGTAACAAGGTGTAGGTATTCCTGAAGAACAAGCCTCCAGCCACAGGCTCCACGTGGCCACATTCAGCCTATTAGGGGGCAAAGTATACTTTCAAATCAGGGAAAGTTCTCTGAGCCACTTAAGCCTATCAAAGGGCCTAGGGGTAGGGAAGATCTTCAGATGTCCACAACATAATGCCGTGTCTTATCTATCTCAGAGGTTTATTTTAAGACTTAAACATAACAGCACTTTGCAAATTTTAAAGTGCTATATAAATCTTAGACGGTGGTAGTGGTGGTGGTAGTGGTAGCAGCAGCAGCAGTAGATGTAAGAAGTATTAATCATTATGCAAATAAAAGATACTAGTTTTACTTCATGTAATAAACACAGCATAGTGGATAGAGTTGAACTTGGAACCAGAAATACCTGGGTCTAATTCCCACTTCTGATACATATTGGTTAAATGATTATTGTTAATTAACCTGTTGGTGACCCAGGAAACTCTCAAGACTTTAAGTTGCAGAAGCAGGGTCAATCTGAATTAGTAAAAGAAGTCTCTTCATCTGAAAATGTTTGACAATAATCAAATCACAGGCTCAGAACCTATCCTTATCCCCAATATATTTCTGTGCCCACCACACAATCAATTAAATAATTAAATATAAGATCAAGTGAAACTATTAACGTTTACCTTCCTCATTTGTGTTGGTACTACCAGTAAAATAGACAGGGCCTCATGGATCTGTGTCTAGGGTGCTGTAGCTGGTAATTAACTATGCTACTGTTTTAGGTGGGCAACAGGAGAATATGGAGCACAGAGTTACATGGCTGACTTTTGGAAATAATTCTATGACAAAGTGATGATTCATTACACGTCATCTAAAAACTGCTACTATAACTTGCCTGAAAAAACTATAAAGAGGGGCAGTGGTTTGACTCCTTGCCTCACTGGCTTAAATGACTATGCCAGGGAATGGAAAGATAAACACAAATAGAATCTGACAATTCCCCTGAAGTAGACAAGGAGGCAGCTGAGGTCCCTGGGAGGCATTCTTTAATGTAAACCATGAATGTAGCTCTTCTCACTGTAAAATGGGTTAGTCTATCAAATTGCAAGTTTTCTATTAGAAGTCAAGATGACTTAGGTGGAGTAGGAAATAAGCACTTATAAAGCTCCTGTAATGTGCCAGGCACCATACTAAGTGCTTTACAAGTACTATCTCATTGGGTCCTCACAACAACCCTGGGAGGCAGGTACTATTACAATCCCCATTTTACAGGTGAGGAAACTGAGGCAAGCCAAGGCTTTGTAACATGCACAGGGTCACACAGTAAGTGTACGAGGTCCTATCTGAATGTAAGTCTTCCTGACTCCAGGCCCAACACTCTATCCATTGTGCCATTTAGCTGCCCTCTATATGTGTGCATTACTTGGAACAAAATAAAATAATTAAATTTATTCACTTAAACCATAAACTTTAAAGTTAGCATAGCAAAGTAGATAGAAAGCCAATGTCAGAGTCAGGAATACCTTAGTTCTCTCACTTTAATACCCTAAGACTATAAATTTCAGAGACAGTGCTAACCTGAATTATTCCATAAAGACTCCTTACACAGAAATTTCCTGTACCAGTGAAACCATAGGTTTGGTACTTATTTAATATATAGTATGTTTTCCTTATGCTGCAAACACTTGTTTACATGACTAGGTACTGAATTCATAAGATTTAATTAATTTATCATGAAGCTTTTTAGGATGTTTTCAATTATTTTATTACTGTTTTTTGCTTGTTTGTTTTTGATCTAAGTCCATGATTTCCCAAACCCAGGGAACTTATCGTATGAAAAGCTTGTCCACTAAAGCAGATGACATACAGTTTGTATATCAGTGTTTTTAAAAGTTATCTCAGGCACCAGAGGCTATGTGATTTGTCCAGGGTCAAAAAACTAGTATGTAAGAAAAGCAGGACTCAAGTTAAAGTCTTTCTTATTCCAAGTCTAACCTTTTATAAAATATGCAATGCCATCTCACTTCACCATAATTAGGTCTCATAAACTTTCTGAATTTCTAGCATCTACATAAAACTCTCCACACAGTTTTACACAATAGATCTTCTATTCCTGATTCTCTAGATCAGTGGTTCTTAACCTTCCTAATGCTGTGTCCCTTTAATACTCATATGTGGGCATATCTGCATGTGGGTGGACCTACCTGGAGATGGATAGAGGACCTGAAATATGTGTTTTCTGATGGTCTTAGGAGGTGACCCCTGTGAAAGAGTCGTTCGACCCCCAAAGGGGACGCAACCCACAGGTTGAGAACCACTGCTCTAGATCTTTATGACAAAAGTATTTTCTAACAATTAGACAGTATCAAATACAGCTAATAAAATGTATAACTCCATATACTTTAAAAACTTGAAATGCAAATACCATTCAATCATAAATTAGCTTACTATTTTATATTAGGTGTCTCTCTAGCATGTTATTGACCTCTTTCCTCTTCTAATTCCTACTAGGTCAAGATGACTTTAGAGCCAAATGTAGTAAGCCTAAAATATGTAACTGGTTCAATTTGCAATGGGCAACTTTGCTGGCATTCCAGTTGTAGGACATTTAGTATTTACGGGCCAGTCAGCAAAATCATAAACACTTATTTTTTTTTAAATTGAATATGATCAGTATATCTTTCATTATGTCTGTGAATCATGCAACACCAAGATCTTTGAGGAATAAATATTTTATGTGACCCAATGTGCAATGGAGTGATATCTGTTAAGTATAATCAGGTTGCAATATACTATCAATGATAATTTGCTTGTGAAAAATAGTATGAGACTTCATCAAGGGCATATATGATCAGAAAAAGCATTAGAAGACCTAGAAGAAAGCTCTCCTCCCTCCCTCCCTCTCCTTCTCTCCCTCTCTCTCTTACTCTTTCTCTCTGGAGGAGTGGGATGGATAAGAGTCACACAGATGAAAAGGACAGGTTGATTGAGAGTAGAGGCAGTGCTCACGTTCATGAAATCACAGCACCACTGAGGAATTCCCATGGTTCACTTGATTTTTCTATCATGATCTCAACTCCCTTTGTACTGACATACCAAATTAAAGGAGACATCGTGGTTGAGAGGAGAGAGCACTGGCTCTGGAGTCAAAGGGCCTGAGTTAAAATTCCATATTTGACTCTTATTACCTATGTGATGTTGGGCAAGTCATTTAAGCTCCTTGCTCTTCAATTTCCTCATTTGTAAGATGAGGAGGCAGAATTCTCTAATTCCTGGAGTTCTTTCCACCTCTAGATCTGTGATCTGATGAAATGTTTGTTTGACTCAAGAGCCTCTCCAAAGCTTAACAATTCTAAATATAAACTTTTATTTCTAAAACACCTTCATGGGACCTATGATAAGTTCAAACAACTAAGTAGAGATATCTTGAAAGTGATGTGAAAGTTTTCAGAAATCAAGTACAAAGTATATTTTCAAAGACAGACAAATGATTGCTTTAGTTTCCTGACTCCGTATCTTGTACCTGAACCAAACCCTCTGTATGAGAACATATTCTCCTCTGAGTTTCAACTATTGTAGAAATAATGAATTTTATGGCTCTTTAAATGACCTACTTTTCTTAAAGCTACCTCTTTAAGTCATCATGCAATAAAAGAGAGTGGGCAAAAGTACTTTCAGCATTCAGGACCAATATCTAGTCCTTTATGTTACTCTCTTTAAAAATGTATCATAGCAATTTAAAAAGACACTCTTTTAGCCCTCCCTACCGCATGAGCTATCACAAGATTCAAGGCAAACAAACCTGCCTAATAGAGATGTTTTTCAACCACAATATGAATCTATGTAACCTTCTTTCTCTTCCTATCAGGAGCTAGCTGTTGGTAGGTCACCCTTTCACATTTTTTCCCACGGAAATATTGTTTGATTCAGTATATAATCTTCAATTCGTTTTCCATAGTACTTGACATCACACTTATTATAAATAACAGCTGTTCTCATACATTTTGTGACCTAAGTATTATTGAAGAAATAATCACTTAAGTTCATAAGAACTGAAAATGACAGTATTATTAGCACCATCACTAAGATTTCTTAACTAAGTTGTCAATACTATCAATAATATAATACACTATTATTTGAGAAATGGGGGTGGTAATGGGTATGCTATTCTCCATTATTTCCTCAAGCTATTTAAAGATTCAAAGTATACTCTGAGTAGAGTTATGTTTTCCTACACACACAAAGAATAAAGGAATGGAGTCTGATATCATTTTACTTGCTACCGACACATTTGCCTAATGATAACTGATCCCTTCTTCTCCAGTAACTGTGTTTTACTTGACTTTTCTATCTTCTGTTTTCATCATTTCCTAATCAGGTTAGTGATGTCACCTTTGAGAATTCTCATTAAGTGGTACTCAACAAACCTTAAGAGGAAGTTGTAGTCTTCATCTTTCTCTATTGAATATGCATGTTTCTAATCTCTCCTACCTGAAACAAATTTGTGGGGAGCTATGTCTTTACTACATACTAAGCACACAGCAGAAAAAATAGCTTGCTTCTCCAGGGAATAATTAACAAAGGACACTGTGTTCCATCTTCATGATAAAATACAGATTTCCTATTAAAAGGCAAATTCATCATTTCAAAAAAGTTAAATAGGATGGCACTTAAAAAGTAATTCCAGCTGGTTAAATTTAGGGCACAGGAAAAAAAATTGATTCAAGAATATTCTCTGGGTCTTTCATTTGATTGTGAATTGTATTAACGTTCATTTAACTTTGAGCCCTTGCCTCTCAGTATTCTGTTCTGAGAGAGTCAAACAAGTGGCAGTAGGCCTGCTGGGTTCAGTAATACTGCCTTTCAGATTTAAATAATCTGTTTTACTTGGATTGCAAGTCAAATACAGTCTCATACACATTGACACATTTTCTGAGACTGATTTTGTAAGCAGTGTTGATATTTTCTTGGACTGTTTGGACTCTTCATGTGTCAATTTGGCCTTCTCTCCTTGTTCCCTTGCAGCCCTGGGCTCAAACTTCTTTGAAGGCACTGTCCTGCTTGATGTAAAAAACTCACTGGTGAGAATAATTACCAATCTCATCTCAAATACCAACGGTAATGTCCAGGAGTCTGAGAAAAAGCTTCTGATTGTCCAAAACCCAAAATTAACAGAAACTTCAATAGACAGTCCAAGAAGTTGTTTTCTGTGCACAGCTGTGTTTTGATACCTGGAAAGACTAATGTCTGCATGTATTTCCCATTCTTGTAGATCACTCCTTTTCCCAAAAAGCATCTCTCCAAAACAGCTGTCACTCTCATTAGAGATGTCTCGGTCAAATACCATTCAAGGTAACTGTTTCATTATAAAAGGAAGTTATCTACTCTTAATATTCTCTCAATCCTTCCTTTTAAACCATGTCCTTTTCCAATATTTTAGAATGTACTGGATTTAGGAGTCAGAAAGACCTAGATTCTAGTCCTGTCTCAGCCACTTAAAGGTTTGTGATCCTGGGCAAATCACTTAACATCTCTCTGTCAAGAAGGGGATAACAACAGCCTCTACCTCACAGGGTTGTCATAAGGATCAAATCTGATATCCTAGGTAAAGCGCTTTGCCAACCTTAACATGCTATATTAAATGAGAACTACTATTATTAGCAATATTTTTATAGGATACCTTTCCTCTACTTACAATGTCCACAGGCAAGTGTATACCGTGTCAAGAATAAATGAGAAATAAAATAAACTCTTCTCTCCTCCCACCTTAAACATTCTTTAAAAAAAATCCCTCTCCCCAGTTTTATTTCAGGACAATAACTACCTATATGCTTCAAATTCTTTTTTTTTCCAACTGTAGACCAGTTCAGGGCCAATTTTACATGATCTCTTCCACAACCTGCTAACATTTTCCTTTGAAGGCCTAGATGCAAAGAGTCCCTCCTACAACCTGCCCCAGATCTAGCCGGCATCCTCATAATTATTATTCACATTATTATTAACAGCATCTATTGTTTATAATAATATTTACACTGTGTGTTAAGGTTTGCGAAACACTTTGCATATGTTATCTCATTTGAGTCTCACAACAACTTTGTAAGACAGATGCTATGATCATCCCCATTTTGCAAACGAAGAAACATAAGTTCAAAGAAGTTAAGTGACTTGCCCAGGGTCCCATAGATATGAGGTGTTTGAGGTAGGATTCAAACCCAGGTCTTCCAGACTCCAGGTCTAACTCTCTATCCACAGGTCTCCCTCTACAACCACCCTGCTCATTTGGTTGCTGAGATTCTTTCTTCTAGGGCCCCAATTCTCTCTGCCTGTGTACATTTTGTAGAGTTACCAAGGACACGTACTTAGTATCACCTACACAGAAGTAGCCCTGAATGGCAGATCCTATGTTGCTATCACTCTCAATCACTAAAGACATCTCCCAATGCACCAGTTGACTAGGCACGAGGTTTGAGGTGCTTGCAAATGATGTTTCAGAATGTTGAAGAAGGGGGAAATGGAAAGAAGGCATATTACCTACCCTTCAGAAATATCCACAATAACTAAGCAAAGCAGGTTGGGTTAAGGTCTGCACAGAAGCCAAAGCCAGGAATTTCATTGCCTTTGTTGGCTCATGTCACTACCTTAATTAATGTCACTTTCTCTGGTTTAATATCGGAACAAGTGACAAAAGTGCTTCTGGATGAATTGTGTTTTCCTAGGACTGTATGGCACACTCACCCGCCGCAGTCTGACAGAGGGATGTGCCAGTTTTATTTGGCAGTCACAGCGTGCCAGCTTTAGTTTTAGTAGTTTAATTTGTGGCCGTTATAGGTTTTGAATCCGGCAAAGTATGCACAATGGTCTCATGGAACCTGTTCCATACACAAAGTTTACACAGTGGAAAAGAAAAAGCAATGGCTATAAGGTGATTAGAGAGAGCTTCTCCTGGCCACAGCTGGTCTTGTATGCATTCCTAGAAATTTAAGAGCCTTTGGGGATGTGGGTAAAGTGGTCATAAGGAACAATTCCCTGATTCTTTTTTTTTTTTTTGCCTGGTTCTGCGGTGAATGTGAGACTATCATGAGGGATATGGATATGGTGCTTAAAACTCAATTTTATGCAAAATCCATTATTCAAGAAGCAAAGTTTATATACATGACAGATATTGAAGGAACTGGTCTTCATGCAACAACTCCTGTTAAAGTCTAGTACACGCAGCCTTGGGTGATATAAAATGCAAAGAATGAGACCATGCTTTGAGCAAAGAGTGATGAACTACTTTTATTTTGCTGTGGTTAAAAGGTTTCTCTGAGTTAGTGTTCTGGAGTTCTTTTCATTCAGATTTTCTCCCCTCTTCATCTCCTTTGTGTGATTACTCAGTGAAGACTCATGACTTCATGGGGAGGAGAGCTGATGCTGAGTTCTTCCCAACTTCTATTTGCCCTTTCGAAATTGAGGGTTCTCCACTTCAGCAGGTTGAGGATCTGGCTTCGACTGCACCTGGCTTTGCTAGAGAATAGGAATATTCATCTCGACCGAGGGCCCGCTGCTTGAGCGCTGGAGGACCTTGCAGGAGAGCATCTCTGGTTGGAAACTTCATTACAATACTTTCTCTTCCCTACAGGAAGCAGTAATTCTGATTCACCAGAGTTAGGGTTTTGCCCGACACAGCCACAGGAGCTACTGTTTGACTTTCAAAATTAATCAACCTCTAAGCTGGAGTAGAAATGGCATATCCTTTCACCTTAAGCACAAAAAGCTCTAAACAGACTGCAGCTTTAACATCCCTGGATAGGAGTTTCGGCCCCTGATACTTAAACTTGAAGCACATACTGGGTTTCTGGCATGCTTGTGCCCATACCCATCTGCTAGACTGGCACAGTGCCCACTCAGAAGGTGTGATGCCAGTTTCAATAGGGCATAGGTGCCAATCAAAGATGGGTTTGGAGGGGCAGCCTGCAGAACGCAGCAAAAGTCAGCTCTTCTGCCAGAAGATCCTCCTGTTATCATATAATGCCAATGAAGGGCCACATGCTTCATTGCATGGGATCACATTGCATCTGTAGATGCTTCTGGCCATCAATGGATGTCTTTCCACTGAATCTTTTTTGTATGCCTCCAGTATCCTTGTTTGGAACCCTTTAAAGAAAAGTTATGCCCGCCATGTTAATCAAGTGTCATCCCAATCTCTACCAAGGAAGTCTTGGAAACACTCTGAAACAGAAGCAGTCAATAGTGGGTTTGGGTTTTTTTTTTTTGCTTTTTTTCATTAAGGTTCCTTCCTTTTTCATTGAAAAATACTTTCATATAGAACATCATATATTATCAAGTAAAGACTTGGACAGTGAAATGGAAAAGAAGAAATGAGCTTTGGAAGCAATACTCATTGTCTGCCCAAGGATTTAGACAACCAGAAGTTGAAATAACAATATGTAATACTAATAAAAAAGGCATACTCATAAATCAATTAATAATAGTAATAAAAATTAAGTGAATAGCAAAATTCCTTATTTTTACCTTTCAAATTCAATGATTCCCAGATACACACACACACACACACACACACACACACAATGTCTTTCTAGAAAGTCTCCCCTTCTCCTCTTCCTCTCTAAAGCTGAAGTTATCAGCCTGAGGTCCACGACCTTTCTATTTTTGTTTTAAATATTTTGAGGACATTTCAATAAATTGGTTTCCTTTATAATCCTATGTACTTTTATTATTTAGATCTGAAAATAGTATTCTGAGGAGGGTTCCACAGGTTCCATCAGACTGCCAAAGCAGTCTGTGATGCAAAGATTAGAACCACTAACCTAAAAACACTTTAATGCACAAGCAAAATGACACTGCCCTTATTTTATGGAGAAGTCAGAAGCTTTAACAACTACAAAAATTTTCTCATTGTTTGACTGTATTACAGAGATCATCTCAGGAAGACTGAAAATTGATCAGTTCTTATGTGCTCTTTATATTGTTCCATTTACTTCCCTTCTTAAACCTTTCTAGTTCAAAAGAAGACTTACTACATAATTCTTCAGTTATATTTGCATAGTGTGTCTAATGCAATGCATCTTGCCCAAATAACTGACAAGACGGATCACACTGCAAAAATTCCTTATTTTAAAAAATCAGATAATGCCCTCTCCACACACACTCACACGGTAACTTGCATAGTATGAGGTTTAGAAGGCTGACCCTGGAGTTAAAAAGACCTGGATTCAAGTCCTGCCTCTGATACACAATAGCTATGTGATGCTGGGAAAGTTACTTAATATCTTCATGTCCCAGACAATTCTCTAAGACAGTGATTCTCAACCTTCCTAATGCCGTGACCCTTTAATACAGTTCCTCATGTTGTGGTGACCCTCAACCATAAAATTATTTTCATTGCTACTTCATAACTAATTTTTCTACTGTTACGAATCATAATGTAAATATCAGATATGCAGGATGTATTTTCATTGTTACAAACTGAACATAACCCACAGGTTGAGAACTGCTGCTCTAAGACTATAAATTATGCTTGAATTAGTAAGCAGCATAAAAGAAACAGAAGACAGGAATGGGTAAGTTTTCATACCAGCCATTCTCTATAATCAATGAAATAACATGTCTAGACCAAAGAAACAAAATTTCAGAGGGCTGTGCCCTATTTCTCCATAAAATGAGCACTCATAATACTCTTAATAACTATTTTCTAAAGAAAGCAGAAGAAAAACCTATGGCTATAACACAATAAGATGAGAATCAGTTTAATGAAATCTAAAAAGTTTCACAGATTTTCATCCAGAAGAGACACCACACCTGGGAAGCCACCCAGTCCAAACCCTTTATTTTATGGATGGAGGAACAAAGATCAAAAGAGGTCAAGTGGTTTACCAGAAGCTACACAAGTATTATGTAGTGGGTCATCTGACTGCAAATTCCATTCTTTCTACTTAACCTTCCTGTTTGTGATTAACAAAGTCTCTGTATAAAATGAATGACATGTCATAACCCTGTCCCAAAGTTTTCACCTTGGTCCCTACTGGCTATATACTGCTATTAAAAATTTAAGTAAAGTCAAAAGGGCACTGGACTTAAAATCAAAAGATCAGAGTTTTAATTTCACCTTGCCTTAATATATGACCTTGGTAAGGGTGTAATGGTAAAAGTCTCTGAAACAAAAATTTATGCACGGCATACTTTTAAATTTAATCTGCACTATTAATATTTCCTCCATCCCTTTCTTAAGTCTAGACAACAATATTTTTAAAAATATATATTAAGTACGGATTTGTAGTATTTGCTGATTTCTGAGATATAAATGCCCAGACTGAAATTTTAACAATCACCTCTTGTGACCCATTACAAGCTTTCCTCAGCATACTTTTGAACCTTGGACAAATACTTTTCTGGGCCTCAATTTCCTCACCTGTAATAATACTAAATTGTACTGAATGATATCTGAAGTCCCTCCTAGGTCCAGTATCTATCATCCTATGACAAATGTGTATCACTTAGCCTCCCTGATCACTGCTAAAACAGACTTCAATGAAACTAGAAATTCTGGAGATAAATCTATTCCAGTTCTAGTCATGCCACAAGACAGACACAAAAAGAGCTTTTTGACAAATTTGACAGAAACTTATTCCATAATTTGTTCCTCAGAGTTCTTGTTAATTCTGATATCCAATGCCTTTAGAGCAGATGAGTGTAACATGACCTTTAAGACACAAATTTTTAGTATGTCATTATTCACACAACTATGGTGACTAAAAACATCTACATGTAATATGTGATAGCATTCCATCTTGAATAGCTGTGATTCATTCAATTTATATTTTTGTAAATACTTATGGACAAGTTTGTCTCCCTCAATAAAATGTAGGCTACTTGAGGGCAAAGATCACTTCATTTTTGTCTTTGTATCCCCCACCCACTCCACCACCAGTGCCTAGGACAATATCTCAAAAAGAGTAAGTGCTTAATAAATGCTTGCTGACAGACTGAAGGCAGCTAAGTGGCTCAGTGGATAGAATGCCAGGTCTGGAATAAAGAAGATTCACCTTCATGAATTAAAATCTAGCCTCAGACACCTCATAGTTGTGTGACCCTGGGCAAGTCACTCAACCCTGTTTGCTTCAGTTTCCTTATCTATGACATAAGCTGGAGAAGGAAATGGCAAAGCACCTATAGCTACACCAAGAAAACCCCAAATGAGGTCACCAAAAGTCAGAAGACGGAAACGACTGAACAGCAACAAATAGATTGACAGCTGGGTGGCACAGTAGATAAAGCACTGGGTCTGGAGTCAGGAAAACCTGAGTTCAAATCTGGCCTCAGAGAGTTCCCAGCTATGTGACTTTGTGACCTGTTTGTCTCAGTTTCCTCACCTGTAAAATGAGCTACAGAAGGAAATGGCAAACACTCTAGCATCTTTGCCAAGAAAACCCTAAATGGGGTCACAAAGAATCAGATACGGCCAAAGGATTAAACAACAATAATAAAGAGACTGAGGAAGCTAGAACTTCTCTAGTAGAGAGCCTGATCACTCTCCTCTTCTCCTATAAGGCCGAGAAACTATGAATCAGCATTCTATCAGAAGAACCCAAGATTCCCACTAAGAGAAGGAACTAATGAAATTTGCTAAACTCCACAACAGTCCTTGCCTTAGAGCTCTCTCTCTCTTCCATGTGAGTTCTGTGGAACTATTTTTCTCATCTGATGCTAAGGTCATAGTAATTTTTCCCTTCCTTTAAATAATTTTTTTTTCTTTTCTTCCTTTCTCTCTCTCTTTTTCCTTTTCCCTCCCTCCTTCTTGTCCCTTATACCACATTAGAAGAACCTGGACTTTGTTCTTGTATTCAGACTTTTTTTCCCTCTCACAACAACTTTTTCTACAAATGCTATAGGCACACTTTCACTCCAAGTCAATTGTAAATATCAAAACTTCCCTGCCCCTTTGCCTTCTCTGTAAGATGCTGATTACTGAAAGGCCTTAGTTATTGATCTCAAAGCTAGAGGATGGTTGAACATGCACAATGCAAGAGAGATAGCAGCTAGTTTATTCCCAGCCTTAGGCAAGAGATTCTGATGAAGTACCTGCCAAAGCAACATATTTTGGAGAGAATCATACCTGAAAAGAATGTTATCAGGCACAAAAGTATTAAGGAAAACTTGAATTTATCAGGTTCTTCTTCATGTAGTACATTGATATAAGAGAGGACAAGAATAAAGATGAAATATAGAAACTTTATGTAATTCCATATAGATTAGCTTGTACATCTTGAAAATTGCCATTCAAAACATCAGTTTGATGGATTTATTACTGATGGCTTCTCACCAAACAGCTGACTCTCTATAATTTATTAGCATCATTTCTGATAGAAAGTAGATATTCTGAAGGTACTGGTCTCATTAGGGACATTGAAATATCTGGCCTCTTCCCAAAACAGCTAAACCCATTTTGAGAGACCTCTAAAGTGTACATTCTCTAACAACACTGATGTCTACTTTCTAAATCTCACCAAAGAAAACCTTGAAAGGTTTCATAAAAGAAAATGAGTGAAGTAAGCAGAATGACTTGTAGTTTATACACAACCATAATAATTTAAACACAAAGAACACTATAACACAGCTTATAAACTCTACATGTAAGTGGAATGACAAACCTTGGCCCCAGAGAACAGATAAAGAAACACACCTAGGTGGGAGAATATGTTTACGGAATGCTGTGTATACATTATTACTACATGGGCTGGCTGGTTTTACTTAACTTTTTCTTTATTATAAAAGAAGGCATGTCAGATGTATGTACTGGGAAGAAAAGAGATAAGCAAATATATCCAGAAATGACTTTAAACTAAAAACAAAAAGTCATCAATATCTTTTTTTTTTAATTTTAATTTATTTTCTTGGTTACATCATTCATTTCTACAAGGTTTTGAGTTACAGATTTTCTCCCCTTTTTGTCCCTACCCCCCAGCCCAGAACATTGATCCCACTGTAAGACCCCTCCCACAATCTGTTCCCTTTTATGCCCTCCTCCAACACCTCTCTAGCTTTCTAGCAGGGCAGGGAGCTCCTCCCTGCCCCCATCCCTGTATGTATTATTTCCCAGTTGCATTTAATTGTATAGCTTTAAATACTAGAT